>OY755235.1:9908407-10206818 GCA_963576725.1 Azorinus chamasolen
ATAAGGGTTTTTATGTAGTTTCGGAATCCAGTACAAAGTAGAAAGTTTATGTTGTTTTATGTTAGGACCAGACTTAAAATCATTGCACATTTTTACATGTTCCGAGACTATATCTTTTTCAGGTGTTTGAACGGTTATATAAGTTTTTGAATCAGTTAGCTCCTTCTTTAAAACATCAACATAATACAATCTTCAAATAATGATTACATTGTTTGATGCCTTGTCAGCAGGAACAAGAACATAATCTGAATGAAAATTAGAAATGTTTTTCTTCAAGTAGCGAAATGTAACTCTAGGTCGAGGTGGTAAAAGATGGTTATTTGATTTGTAAAAAGTTATTCGTGTATCAATAATATCGAAAATACATTTCTTCCAATCCGAAAGGGCATTAACATCAGCATGTTCTCGTCGACACCATTTGATGCAGAATTCTTGAATAGCTTCCGCAATATGAGTTCGACAAGCGTCAAAATCAATAAGGGAAGGTAATCTATATTTAGGTCCTTTAGTTAGGAGGGTCCTGAGACGTTTATCCTTAATGATATCAAAATTACCAGTAATGACATGACCAACTGGTTTATAGCAAAAGCTAGAAATGCTACAATCTCAAGAAATAGGGGTATTAACATCAATGTATAAGTCAGAGACAATTTTATTGTAGTTCAAAATAACATTTCTAATAGGTTTATTATATTTATAACAGATGATAGGTGATTCAGAGTTGATGAAATATTTGGGAATAGCCTCGATTACATTCTTATCACGAAATATACTTTGAATATCAATAAAATCGATACCTTTATTTAGGAACTGAAGTTTCAGAAACTGTCTTTTATGTTCAGATTCTTTATCAATACGTGGACGAAGAACATGCTGTGTGTAACTTTGTATAAGTGAGGCAGTATTAATTAACGGATCTGTACGCATATATATTTTATCAGCCTCTTCGTCTATTGACTTAAGACAGGAAAAGGGTAAAGACGATAAACAAGATAACATAGAATGTTTACCAGTTTGTTTTAGAATAGTATGTAAATCATGAATAGACATATTACGACGTAATTTACGCTTAATATTACCATTTCTACGTCTGCCATGTGATCTACTTTTACGTTTTCGAATAGAAAATATAGAGAAAATATCGATACTTGGATCTTTAGAAATATTGCCGCTTTGGAAAATGTTATCATTAAGGCCTAAAGGAAAAGGTGTTTGTAATTTCTTTATCCAGTCTAGCTCTGTGATGAAACGAGCTTTAGATTTTAAACTACCAGTAGTTTTAGAATCATAATAAATTTGTTCTACTGGTTGAACCGAAACATATTTGAAAGAATGTCCTGTATGACGAAAATGCTGGTAAAGAAAATTGTGTACTTTTTTGATCCGGCAATGGTAACTGTGTTCACGAAACCTAGTTTTTAAAGAACGTCCTGTCTGACCTACATATTGAATGCCACAACGTGGCGCATTTCATGTAAGAACATATATAATATTAGATGAGTTTCAGTCTAAATCAGAATTAATCTTCACACTAAACACTCTACCATTAACAAGAGATTTAATTGTTGATTTAGTAGAAATGAAATTGCAACACATACACCTCTTACTATTGCACTTAGTAATTATTGGTTTGTTTAAGACTTCTGAAGAGTTCTTAATAGACCAGAAGAGATTTATTCCAGAATTTTCATAAGTCTTATCACAGTAAAATGTTCATCATTAATGTATTCAGGGACAATAACTCCAAAATTATCCGGGGAAGAAACTGAAAATATAAAGGTGCACAACAGCATATGCGATGCAATATTCTTTTGAATTTTCTAGACTCTTGCCATATTAAATTCAGAATTATGTGTGGCTCAAAGTTCGTAATAAACTATGATAAAGTCCAACATGGCAGAGCCAATAACTCCAAAACTATCATAAAGAAGGAATTGAAAATATGGAGGTGCACGGCATCTCATACTGGGCAACATTCTTGTAATGTTTAAGGAATCTAGCCTAAATGATTTCAGAGTTATGGATGCCGCAAATATTTGTCGCATGTTCAAACTATTCAGGGACAATAACTCAAAACCTACCAGGGAAGAACTGAAAATATGGAGGTACACAACAACTCATACTCGGCAACATTCCTGTGAAGTTTCAAGATTCTAACCTTAACAGAAACTGAGTTGCGCGTGCCGCTACATCTGTGACAGACAAACGGAAGGACAACACTGGCAAAAATAATATGTCCCATATAAATTTGGTGGAGACATTTATAATCACTGAATAGGAATTTACTTCGCTTTAATGCACACTTTTTAGGGCCAAGTTGTTATCTCCTATGTGAGGTCAGTTTATACGTAAGGTGGGGGGGGGGGGTCATTGTATTACGACTCACACGGTCATAGTACTATAACCAGGGGTCATAGTACTATATAATAAGTCGACTCATTACAGCGGCAGTAAAAAGTAGCCCCGTACTTCATTCTCAATGTTGTTATATGGTGTTAAGTGCTTGTGTGGCGGCAGTAGAAAATCGCCCCATACTTCATTTTTATTATTGTTATATTTTCGGGTCCTTCCGGATCATTTGGTTTGATGTTATTAGTTTAGAAATTTGAATACATTTGTACTGCTTAAGCCGGTGCTAGGAGGCGTGAGTAGTGTTGCACGTTCAATTTCTACTCATGGACAGACTCAATAAAACCGAGTCTGCAATTTTCCCTTCTTGCATTTATACTTTTGCTTTCGAAGGATCACCCATTTTCAGAATATATTTAAGCATGACCTGTATAACTTTTATACCCTCTTCTGATTTTCTTTTCATCATCATTCCAGTACTTTATTATACACAATCAAAATAATATAGTGTTATCAAAGCTTTATGCTAACATCGAAGCAGCTTTTACAACCTCGTCCGATGCCACACGTGTGCATACTTCTATGCAATTATTAATACAGTTTTATCACACTTTCCGCTATCGACATTGTTTCCGTTCATGCCTCAATGGCACTTTTAAATCAGATGTATGATTTTAGATCAATATACTTTATTTTCATGAAGGCACACGTGTCTACTTCTACACAATGATTTATACAATGAATCTGCCCATAATACCGTTTGTTTCAATACCGAATCAGTTCAAGCTGCCAATATACAGTGGGCTCTCGTTATAAGGAAACTAGATATAAATATTCGTTATACTGACATGAATTGTGGAAACAAACCTAACTGAGCATATATACGTATATGTGCATTATAGTGACATTTTCCATACCACGACTCCTCCTGCGGGAGCGAATTAGGGTATAATATCGAGGGTGTGCTGTATACATAAATATGTTACAGCATGGAGTTTGCTATATATATTGGATGCTAGTAGAGCATATACCATGAATAATGGAGTCAAACTACGTTTCAATTCTAACCGAGTCTGCAATTTTCTCTTTTTGTGTTGCAATTTTTGCTCTCGGGGGATCACCTTCCTTCAGAATGTATAATCTTCACAAAAGCAGGTGTTAAGTGCTTGTGTGGCGGCCGTAAAACGTCGCCCCGTACTTCATTCTCAGTGTTGTTATACCTTCTGATCCTTCGAGATCATTGATTTCAGTACTTCTTGTTCTGAAAATTGAATACCGCTTAAGCCGGTGCTAGGGGGCGTGAGCAGTGTTGCACTTTCAATCACTGCTCATGAACAGACTCAATAAAACCGAGTCAGCAATTTTCTCTTATTGTGTTGCAATGTTTGCTCTCGTGGTATCACCTCCCTTCAGAATTTATTCAATATATATACCTGAGCTGAAATGTAATGCACCCAGATGTAATCATTAAGTCCTGTCAAGAACATAAAACATAGCACATTATCATCTAAACAAATAGTTATATAAATATTTATCAAACTTTACAAATTCTAGCTCTTGTACAACTACTAAGTTGTCTATACCTTTGACTTCTTGTTTAACTAAGAAAAAGAAAAAGTGAAATAATAAATGAGATAAGACTTATGATAATTCTGGAATAAATCTCTTCAGGTCTACTAGAACCTCTTCAGACGTCTTAAACAAATAAAAAGGTGTCTAGTATCCACTGGAAGCGTACACGATCTTTCTACGTTGTACACAACGCTTCCTGATGATTTAATTAAATATCAACTTGATTTTAATATTGTAAATTTCCCTCATCTTGACGGAGATGTTCCCCGTGCCCCATCTTATGGGGTTTATATATCTCAACTCATTCGTTTTGCAACAGCTTGTTCATCTATTGACGGTTTTAACAGTCGAAATATCATTTTAACTGAAAAGCTGCTTAAGCAAGGATATAGATACCATAAACTAAGAAACACTTTCTCTAAATGTTACTATCGAAATCTCTCATTTATTGGCAAGTACAAATGTACATCAGAAAATGATGTAAATTGAATTGCATCAGGCAATGTATCCAGTGCGCCGATTAACACTGCGATGCAGCATTCAATAAACGTATTGGAAAGGTTTGCTACATCTACAGTAGAAGAAGTAGGACATATCATTAAGGCATCCCCTGTAAGTCCTGTGAACTGGATCCAAACCTACATGGCTATTAAAGTCATGCCTAGATGAACTCCTACCGATTTTGACAAATATTGTAAACTCCTCTTTAGAAACTGCCTACGTTTCAAAAAGTTTCAAAAGTTCACATGTCAGACCTCTTTTAAAGAAACCGGATCTCGATTAAAATGATCTTAAGAATTATAGGCCTATATCAAATCTGCCATTTGTCTCCAAAGTGTTAGAAATAGTTGTGGACAAACGCATTGAGTCCCACCTGAACTCGAACAATCTACATGAGCACCATCAATCAGCATACCGAAAGCATCACTCAACAGAGACTGCTCTTCTTAAAGTTCAAAATGACATCCTTCAATCACTAGATAAAGATGAAACTACAGTTCTGGTGATGCTTGACTTATCGGCTGCATTTGACGCTATCGATCACGAAACATTGCTATCGATCACGAAACATTGCTAAAGCGCCTAGGAAAAGACTTCAGAATCACTGGGAAACCCCTGGAGTGGATGACCTCCTATCTAAATGACCGCTATCAAATAGTGTCATTAGATGGGGAGTTGTCCACCGCAGTTAATATGAAATTTAGCGTGCCACAGGGATCGGTCCTAGGACCAAAACACTACATCATGTACACAAAACCTGTCGGCTCAATCTGCAGAAACCACGGGCTAAAGCACCATTTTTACGCCGATGACTCACAGTTATACCTATCCTTTAAGCCCAAGGACATTTCCTGTCAACAAAAAGCTTTATCACGAGTTGAGAAATGTCTGAAAGAAATAGTCTCTTGGATGTACCAGAACATGCTGAAGCTCAATACTGACAAAACAGGTCATCATTGTCGCAGTAACAATACAATGTTTATCAATTCATATATTTGACACTATTTGACTTGTTTTAGGATCTAAGTGTTAATAGAACCTAAACTTGTTTACATCAATGCACTATATAACCAATTAAAATCGCAGTACCTAAGAGCCGAACTCGTTCTATCTATCTAAATACCCATCTATCGTTGAACACAGTATGGTGCCCCTCTACTTACAACTAAACTATGAATACAACTACAAAAAAATTTCAAACTTTAAAACTACATTCTACGACATCTGTGCAAATTCCACAAAATGGTAATTTTAGATCGTTTCAACCTTCATTGTGTTTAAAGCCACTAAACCTTTATTCTGCAAAATCGTTCCACCTACCTTCTGTTTCAATTAACAACTGTTTTCACAATGGCCCAAAAGTGGTACTTTCTCCGTTACATAAATCTATTCAACATAGTACTGTAGTTAATATAATTCAAAATAAACGGATTTTGCACGGAAGACGTAGAATGTATCCAACCATTGATAAGTGCAATGCTAAGAGGTGTATGTGCTGCAAATATCTATCTTGTAATTCTACCATTAAATCTACAATTAATGGTAGAGTTTTTACCACAAAATTTACATCAAATATTAACTGTAAAACTTCTCATGTGATTTACTTTTTAACATGAAATGCACCACTCTGTGGTATAAAATATGTAGGACAAACTGGACGCTCACTAAAAACTAGATTTCGTGAACATATATATCAATGCCGGAATAATAAAATTAAAAATTTTCTATACCAGCATTTTCGTAAATCGGGTCATTCATTTAAAGATATTACAGTTCAGCCAGTTGAACATCTTGTTTATGATTATAATTCTACAAATAGCATCAAATCTAAAGCCAGATTTATGGCAGAACTCAAATGGATTAAAAATTTACAGACACCTTTCCCTTTAGGCCTATATGATAATATTTATCAAACCGGAAATATTTCTAAAGACCCTAACATTGATATATTTTCTATTTACTCAATCAGAAAACGAAAAACCAGATCACATGGCTTACGTATAAACGGCAATATCAAACGCAAAGCTCGACTTAAAACGTCTGTTTCAGATTTACACACTATACGTCTACAATCTGGCAGACATACTATGCTCTCTCGTCTATGTTCTTTGTCTATTTCTTCTATAAGAGACATTGACATAGAAGCAGACAAAGTGATCTTACGAACAGATCCTTTATATAATACAGCTTCTTTCATTCAGAACTACACTCGGCATGTTCTTCGACCACACGTTGATTCAGTGTCTGCCCATAAAAGATATTTTTTGAAAATTCCCTTTGTTAATAAAGGTATAGATTTTATCGATCTACAATCAATATTTCGCGATAAAAACGTAATTAAAACCATCCTAGCCTATTTCAAAAACTTAGAATCTCCAATTATCTGTTATAAGTACAAAATACCTATTAGGAATACTATTTTTAATTACAATAAGATTGTATCGGACCTTAATATTGTAAATAATACTCCTGTTAGTTGAAATTGTAATTCTTCTAAGTTCTGTTACGCCGAGGCTGGTCATGTTATTACAGACAATTTTGACATTATCGAAAACAAACGTCTCCGTACTTTACTAACTAAGGGACCTAAATACAGACTACCTTCTTTGATAGATTTCAAAATCTGCCGCAGCAAAATTATAGAATCTTTGTTAGACTTCAGTGTAAAATGGTGTCGCCGAGAACATGCAGACAATAGTGCTCTTACTAAATGGATAAAACAAATTTCAAATATAATGGATACACGTATCGCGTTATACAAATCTAACATTCACCTTCTTCCGCCTAAACCTAAGACTTCAGTTCGCTTCTTAAAAAATAGTATACAAGAATTTCACTCTAAATACGTGTTTGTCCCAGCTGATAAAGCGTCAAACAATGTAATTATCGTTTTAGAACAAGAACTAACTAAGACAAAGTCATATATTGGGGTCTCTAAGTCTGAAAACGACATAATATCTGAACATGTTAATAAATGTAAACAGTTCAATGCTGATATATTAATCACACACCATAAACTTCCGACGATGTACTGGATACCTAAACTCCATAAAACGCCATATAAATCACGCTTCATAGCAAATTCTGTCTCGTGCACAACGACTGCACTATCCAAACTAATTACATCGTGTCTAACAGCGGTCAAAGAACATGTCAAGCGTTACTGCGATAAAGCTTATGAGAATTCAGGAATTAACCTTTTTTGGTCTATTAAAAACTCCAATGAGGTTTTAACTAAATTAAAAATCAAGCAAAACCAAGCTAACACTATAAGCACTTATGATTTTTCTACACTTTATACCACATTACCACACGATCTAATTAAGATCAAACTTACTAATCTTATAAATAAAACATTTGCCAGAGAAAAAGTATCATTTATTGCCTGTAATTCTAGACATGCGTTCTTTACCAATGATGTTACAAATAAATATACCTCATGGACATGTTTAGATCTTTGTGACGCTATTACGTTTCTGTTAGACAATATATTTGTTCGTTTTGGTAATTCTGTTTATCGCCAGGTTATTGGTATTCCAATGGGAACCAATTGTGCTCCTTTAATTGCAGACTTGTTTTTGTTTTGTTATGAACGGGATTTTATGCTTAACCTTAACAGCGATTCACAGGCGGATGTCATCAATGCCTTTAACAATACAGCACGTTATTTAGACGACATTTTTAATATTGATAACCCATACTTTGATTCTATGATAACCTCAATTTACCCTAGGGAGCTCAAGCTTAATAAAGCAAATAGTTCTGACATATCTGCAGCCTTTTTAGATTTAAATTTATCTATAAACAATGGAACAATTTCTTCTGGAATTTATGACAAAAGGGATGATTTTAATTTTAAAATAGTTAACTATCCTCATTTGGATGGGGATGTTCCCCGAGCTACATGTTACGGTGTATACATTTCTCAGCTTATTCGTTTTGCTAGAGCTTGTTTCTCTGTTGATGATTTTAACAATCGTAACCTTATTATCACTGAAAAACTACTAAAACAGGGCTACAGATATGACAAACTTCGTAATGGAAAAGTAGTAAAGTCAAGCAGGCAAAGCCACATGCAAGACGCAACCACCACCAAAACACCGATAGACAGCATGACACACACACACACAACCACACACCCAAACGCACACGCACACACACGAAATGAACACAGAAAACACCAAAAGACACACAAGAACCAGGGACAAACGTTCCACAACATGAACAAACCACAAGCACAAAGACGCAATGCAAACAAAAGGAAGGGTGACAAAGAGAGTACCGCCTTGGCACGGTCAGCAGCAAAAACACCACTGGGGGTTTAAACCGGTTTACGGACGTCCTAACCTCACACTTCTCTCAAAGTCACCCTAGCTTTACAAATATTGTAAATAAAGGTATCCCCGCTGGACTTACCCACAACATAGACGACGGTGAACACAGGACAACATGTAAAACATAGCATAATAACTGTGACAATCCGTCAAATATGTACTCAATGACTTTGCTGAAGTCAGAGCACCTGCAGGTAAGCCGTTAAGGGCACGACAGGGAAAAAATAATACATGAGTCTGGTAAGCTCCTCCTGTATCCAAGTTTAAGAGTATACCATCATAGAGTACTACCCTCGGCCTGTCATCGCGCAAGCAAAGAGGGAAGCGTAGCTACCGACTGTAAAAGGGTCGATAACCAAACATGCAGTGTGTTCTTTTTAAAACATTTTCAAAATTTTACCACCGTAATATTCTACTCATCAGCAAATACAATTGTAATTTACGTACTTTTCTAAAGTTAGGTATTTCACATCCGGAGTTTTACGGTGATGTCATTTACAAACTTCGAAAAATTATTGGACATACTTATTTTGATACTTTGTTTGTCAAACGTATAAAACAATTCATTAAAAAGGGATATGACCCCTCTATATTGCAGCACACTACATGCTTGGTGGTCGACCCCTTTACAGTTGGTCATTATGCTTTCCTCTTTACTTGTGCGACGACGGAAAAGGCTTAATACTCTATGAAGATTCCCTCTGAAACCCGTTTACGGAGGGAGGAAATTAGATATTTGTATTTTGCTAGTTCTGTCGTACCCCAAATGACTACTCCACAGCTGCTCTGACCTGAATAGTCATCGAGTACATGCCTACGATGTCAAGTTTATTCTTTTTCAAACAAAACAGTTGTGTATGATTAATATCCACTGGTAATTGTATTTTCTTGCGATTGATCTTTTAAATGTCGCAGTAGAAGTGTTTCAAATAGTTTTCCCGTACTTTTAAATTATGACGTCATTTACATGATGACGTCGCTTGTTTACTTCTAATAGCGTTCATTT
This sequence comes from Azorinus chamasolen, assembly GCA_963576725.1. Classification (NCBI taxonomy): domain Eukaryota; kingdom Metazoa; phylum Mollusca; class Bivalvia; order Cardiida; family Solecurtidae; genus Azorinus; species Azorinus chamasolen. The sequence continues at coordinate 9,918,170 of OY755235.1, forward strand.
TCAAATCATTTTCATTTTGGCATACATCGTTACGCATGTTGTGGTGTTGTCTGGAGGGGGAATTTTATTTACATTTTGACTTTGGTGAAAGTGGGATAAGGACGAGGTTGGGTACCCGTAAACCAGGTTCAAGTCCCCCAGTAGCCCTTTTTTATTGCTTTTGGCTGCTGGCCGTTCCAAGGCGGCACTCCTGCTTTCAGCCTACGGTCAATTTTGTTTTTTAATATGCTTAATGTTTAATGTGTTTCGTCTTGATATGCGTCCTGTTATGTTTTGTCTTGTGGCTTTACCGTTTCTCGTTAGATGGTGTTTGATGCGGTGTCATTCCGTGTGTGGCTCTCCCTGTTTGACTATTTTTCCATATTCATACGAAAAACACAGTAGTACCTGAAGACATTAATGTGCAAGTAGGGCCCTCTAAGTTCAAACCTTCTTTGTGTATTAAGAATCTCGGTGCATGACTCGATTCACAAATGGATATGGCATCACCTATCAATTCGGTGTGTAGGTCTAGTTATGCACAGCTCCGACGAATAGGTCTTATAAGAAAATACCTCACACCTGATGCTACCAAGACTTTGGTGAACATTTTGGTAACATCGAAAATAGACTACTGCAACTCATTGCTGCATGGAATTTCAAAACACCATACAGCGGAAACTTCAAAGAGTTCAAAACACAGCAGCCCGCATCATAACCAGGACTCCTCGATATGATCATATCACTCCGGTTTTGAGAGAACTTCACTGGCTTCCGGTTCAACATCGCATTGAATTCAAAATTCTGACACTTACGTATAAAGCCATGCACAATGAATCAGCAAAGTACATTGTCGACATGCTTGGCGTGTACCGGCCCCGCAAAGAATTAAGGTCAACAAGTAGTTCCTTGTCGTTGGTTGTACCAAAAAGTCATAAGGTAAAATACGGTGAGAGAAGTTTCATGCATGCAGCTCCGAAACTCTGGAATGCTCTGCCATCAGGCATTAGAGATGCAAGCTCACTGGCATGTTTCAAAAGATCTCTGAAAACACATTTCTTCAACATATATTATTAGGACAGTTTAGAAAAAGTAGCTTATAATCATCAATTATCATACCTTACGACTCCTTTGCCATTGCAACCCTTGGGATATGCTGTAGGAATCAAACTCTCATTGACCGGGTAGATAATCATGTGGTTCCTACCGGTTAGCGATTTCATATTTATTGTATACCATATTTATTGTATATCTATTGCTTATCATTCATTGACTGGGTAGATTAATAATGTGGTTCCTACCGGTTAGTGATTTTATATTTATTGTATGTCTATTGCATATCTTTCATTGACTGGGTAGATTAATCATGTGGTTCCTACCGGTTAGTGGTTTTATATTTATTGTATATCTATTGCATATCTTTCATTGACTGGATGGACAATCATGCGGTTCCTTCCGGTTTATGAGATCATATCTATTGTATATCTTTTGTATATCCTTCACTGACCGGATGGACGATCATGCGTTCCTTCCGGATAGTGATTTTATATTTATTGTAAATCTTTCATTGTCTGGATAAATAATCGTGCGGTTCGTTCCGATTATTGATTTCATACATGTGCAGCGCTTTTAAACGCACATATCCTGTGAAAAGAGCGCTATATAAATGTGGTATAATAATAATAATAAAAAAAATGTAATCTCAAGGCGCTTCTGCGACACGGTATTTCACATCCTGAAATTTATGGTGATGTGATTTACAAACTTCGTAAAAGTATTGGACATACCCATTTTCTCACTTTTAAAACAATCATTAAAAAGTCTGGTTGTCAACGTTATGGGAAAGCTATATACCACCAAGTGATTGGTATTCATATGGGTACGAAATGTGCATCACTGGTAGCCGGTTTGTTGTTGTACTGCTATGAGCGAGATTTCATGCTGAGTTTGAACCCACAATCACAAGAAGGTGTCATAAAATCCTTCAATAATAATTCTCGATAGTTGGATGATATTTTCAACTTAGATAACCCTTTTTTATGTTTTGATTCCTACCAATTACCCAAACGAACTCGAATTGAATAAAGCTAACCCTTCCGACACTTGTGCGGCTTTTCTCGATCTAGACATTGAAATTGACAATGGAATAATTTCTACTAAAATTTATGACAAAAGAGATGATTTTGATTTTAATAATGCAAATTTCCCACATCTTGATGGAAATGTACCCCGTGCCCCAGCTTACGGGGTTTATACATCTCAACTTATTCGTTTCCCTAGAGCGTGTTCTTCTGTTGACGACTTTAATAGTCGAAATCGAAATTTTAACTGAAGAGCTGCTTAAACAAGAATATAGATATCATAAACTAAGAAAAATATTCTCTTATTTTCTTTATCGAAACCTCTCACTTATTGGCAAGTACAAATGTAATCTTAAGGCGTTCCTGCGACACGGCATTTCACATACTGAAATTTATGGTTGTGTGATTTACAAACTTCATATATTACAAAGTCATACATTTCAGTTACTACTGACGAAAAGACCATCGTTTCAGACCATGTCAAAAAGTTTGAACAACTTGTAACTGACATTAAAATTATACAACATAAACATCCTGCAACGTATTGGTTATCAAAACTACATAACAAACATATAAAGCGAATTCTAGCTCTTGTACAATCTTGTACTCTTGTACTAAATTGTAAAAGACATGAAAATTCTGGAAAAAATGTCTTCCTGTCTATAAAGAACTCTTCAGAAGTCTTAAACAAACTAAAGAACAAAAGGTTTCTTGCATCCACTGTAAGCAAATACGATGTTTCTACTTTGTACACAACCCTTCCTCGTGATTTAATTAAAGATAAACTTACTAACTTAATCAAGAAAGTATTGTCCTGTTTTATTGACCTGTCAAATGTGAATATTCCTATGTCACTGAAAGGATTCTATTTAGCTTGGGTAAACCTGTGTTTCAAACGTGTTTCACGAGATTCACAACAAATGTACAAGTACTCGAATAAGCCACTTAGGAAATATTTTACTAGCGGAAACGATCGATATCAACCGACGCTATTTATAGTGTGTTCAGCAAGCGTATAATTATTTAACTTTGACAGGTTTATAAAACAGGACAATATTTGCCCGAGAAAAACACAATATCTGACATGTAATGCTGATAATGCTTTCTTTACTAACGCGTAAATGAAATATTACACCAACTGGACTTTTTCAGAGGTTTGTGAATCACTAACCTTTCTTCTGGATAACATATTTGTACGTAATGTGAATGGTATATACCGCCAGGTGACTGGTTTTCCTATGTGTACGAATTGTGCACCACTGGTCGCCGATTTATACTGCTATGAGAGATTTCATGTTACGTTTGATTCCACAATCACAAGATGTTATAAAAGCACTCGATGAAAGATCTCGATATTTGGATGGTATTTCTAACTTAGTTAACCCTTTCTTTGATGCTCTGATTCCTACAATTTACCCAAAAGAACTGAAACTGAATAAAGCTGACCCTTCCGACACTTATGCAGATTTTCTTGATCTAAACCTTAAAATTGACAATGGGCTGATTTTTACTAAAATATATGACAAAAGAAATGATTTTGATTTAAATATTGTAAATTACATCATCTTGATGGATATGTTCCCTGAACCCCATATTACGGGGTTTATATATCTCAACTTATTCGTTTCCCTAGAGCGTTTTCATCTGTTGATGATTTTAACAATCGAAATATCATTTTAACTGAAAAGCTGCTTAAGCAAGGATATACATGTAGATACTATAACAACTAATAAAATCTCTCACTTACTGGCAAGTGCAAATGTAATCTCAAGGCGCCCCTGCGGCACGATATTTCACATCCTGAATTTTATGGTGATGTCATTTACAAACTTCGTAAGATTAATGGACATTTTCTCACTTTGTTCATCAAATATGTTTTAAAAAATCATCAAAAAGGGATATGATCCTATAGTACTACAACATACTGCATGTCTGTTTGTCATCCCTTTTACAGTTGGCAATCGCGCTGCCCTTTTTGCATGTAAGCTGACAAGAAAGGTTTAGTACTCTATGAAAGCGACCTCTTAAATCCGCAAAAGAAAGGAGGACGTCAGATATCTGTACTATTTCGTTTTTGTCTTACCCTTTATTACTTTTCTACAGTTGTCGTAAATACGTTTATTTACACTGTTTGTTTTTAGGTAGGGATGGAATAAGTGTGAGGTTGGGCGCCCAACTGACCGTTCAAAGGCGGTACTTCCATCTTCCACCTATTGTTTGCTTGTTTTGTCTTTGTGCATCTCTTTATGTGTTTGCTAGTTATGTATATTTGCTGTGTTTTCTTGTGTTGCTGTTCGGGTAGCTGTTTGTGTGGTGCCTGTTCGGGTGTCTGTAGGTTGTGTTTCTTGCATGACTGATATTTGTACTTTTCGGAAAATTATTGGACATACCAATTTTCTCACTTTGTTGGCTAAAAACGTTAACACATTCATTAAAAAGGGATATGATCCGATAGTACTACAACATACTGCCAGTCTGGTTGTCAACCCTTTTACAGTTGGTAATCACGATGCCCTCTTTGTATGTACGCCGGAAAGAAAGGGTTAGTACGCTAAGAAAGCGACCTCTTAAATCCGGAAACGGAAGGAGGACGTCGGATATTTGATCTCTTTTTGTCGTACCCTTTATTACTTTTCCACAGTTACTCTGTTTGCTGCTAAATCATTGAGTACACTAGCGATATGTGGATACTGTTGTTACACTTAAGTATATTTTCGTTTTACATGCACTTTACCACTGTATTTGCCATCGCGGTTGTTTTAAATTAGTCGGAGAGGGGGGCGCCCCAAAAGCGGTTTAATCCCCCAGTGACATTTGTCACTGAACATTCCAAGGTGGTACTACCATCTACCCCTTAATTTTGTTTGTTATGTCTGTGTGCGTCTCCTTGTGTATTTTATATACATGTACAATGACTGTTTTTCGTCGTGGTGCTGTTCGGGCGGTTGTGTTTTGTATGCGGTGTTTTCTGTATGTATGTACTTAATAAATTATTGTAATGTGTCAAACAATTACAAGACGTGCTATTGACAGAATTATTGGTCATAATTAACTATGGACATAAAATACATAATATAGAAATGTCTTACTCATGTGACTTGATATTTTCAGTTTTTTGTGACTAGGAGTTTTTGTCACAAAAACGGATGTCTCTCGCACCCGCATATTGTCACATTTCTGTATATTAGAAATGGACTGGACTGGAAGTGTGACAGACAGACAAACTCTTACAAAAACACCATGTAAAGGGAAATGTTGCTACCATGGTAACGGAATTGATGAATGATAGTTCTCATTATGCGCTTACCACACCACTTTTTCAAGAAAAGAAATATAACAGCTAATAACTCAAAAATACTGATACCGGTGTTATGACACCTGTGCATGGCACTTCCTTTTATCAAGCTCTTTCCATAAATTAATTGTCATTCCAATAGCACCAGTAGAACAGGAGTAATTGATCTGACAAAAATGTCACAAAGTGTAATAACCCCAAAACTATTGAAGCCATAGTTATGGCCCTTGTACACGACGCGTTCTCTCATCATGTTCTTCCCGTGTATGAAATTTGAAAAGAATGTACAAGGTGCAATAACTCCAATATTAGTGAAACCAGTGTTATGGACCTTGTGCACGAGACTTCCTCTTAGCATGTTCTTTCCATGAATGAAGTTACACTCTAATGACATTAACCATATAGGAGTTATCGTCCCGACAAAAAAAATTATGAATAAAATGTAGAAGGGGCAATAACTCAAATATTAGTGAAGCCAGAGTTATGGACCTTGTGCATGACACTTCCTCTCATTATGTTCTTTCCATATACGTTTCAACCGACTGGCATCAGGTATATAGAAATTATCGTCCGAGCAAGAAAGTGTGATGGACAGACGGACAGACGGACGAACAGACGGACAGACAGACAACTCTCACAAAAACAATACGTCTTCCCATATGAATATGGGGGAGACATAATCATATGAAAAAATACATTGAACACTATTTCTTACCAGGTTGTGGACCTGCCCAGTATGCTACAAAGAATCAAACTTCTCCCTCTCTCTAGCTCTGTCTTAAGGCGCGATCTGGTAAATGGGCTGTAGCTGTAATAGAATAATTATGCATCAAATAAAACTGTGCAAAGCATGAGTGTAATTAGTTAATTTCCACCCATTTGCTGTCGAACAATTAATGTCATGCCGAATGTGTATCAATGGTCGAATCGACACGAGACCGAATTGAAACATTAACATACCAATCGTATTATAACATTCACAAAGTCAATTGAAATACCTTGCCAATTTACGTGATTATCGCCAAACCAATAGCCGCACACTCAAGTTTATTACAATAACCAATGTTGGAAAAACAATATAAACGTGGATGTCAGAACTATACTATAGAGTGACCATAGTGAGAATCAAAACTGCCACCAAAAGCTGAAGAATCCAAATGATAACCAGAAACATCCAATCAGCTACCAGACTATCAACATCACATGATTAAGTCCACAAAACTACAAAATATATACAAGACACACCGATTCAACAAGTTATAAATAAAACACATATATCCTTCTGAAAACACAATGTCACAGGTCACAAGTACAAATACTGCTGTCCGCTACATACTCCTCCTGACCGACAGAATGATGTGACATCATTCTCTATACTACCCTCTGTAATATTACGGCAGTGCTATTTACTGCTTTAACAGTCGTAAATACATTATTCAAACAAATCAAGTGGCTTGCAATTAACTTCACCAAACAGTTGCTGTTGTTGTTTGGGTTTTTTTCCCAAAATTGGCATTGTTTAATTATACTCCCTCTGACAAAGCAATTGTGACCACACAATCTAAAGTAATTAAGTTAAAAACAAAAACACAAATATAGGTAAACAGCAAAATGGCTAGGGTTCGAACAGTTTGTGTTTATTCAGCAACGGCAACACACATAGTAAGCACAATTAACGCATCCATTTCTTTTACCAATGTATAGAATCAGATGCTGTATGAGTTCCACTTCACTTATTCGCTTAGCCAGTACAGTGCAATACACCAGTACTGCCCATCTGGGAACCTTCCATACAACTTTCGTCTTATAAGGGGAACGAATTGCAGTGTAACAACGTGAACAGGTAATTTTAGCTCGTCTGTTTCTTCCAGCTATTGTGATCACTGTGTCGTAGGCGTTGTCGTAGTTGTAATCGTTGTCGTAGTTGTCTTCGTCGCCGTCGTCGATGTAGCTCATTACTCGAAAATACCGTTAAGCTATAATCAAAATGGATACACGTGTAACTGTATAAAAAGTATTTAAAATTAATATATCCAAGCAAAAGCAAAGCTTTTGGAAATGAGTCTTTGTATAAATGATCACAATACAAGAAGTCTGTCATCAATTATTTCACCTGACTTTAATTATATACATTACATTGAATATACATGTATACATCCAAATAGCAAATTAAGTATCAAAAATAGATTTAAGTAAGTGATAGCAATTCCTAATATCCCGAAAAATTATTTCACTTAAAATATAATCCCGAAAAATGCTTTAAAATACTTTCAAGATTTTTTTGTTATCTCAGTATCAACACTATTTAGTATACCAGAAGGCATAAGTGCTGCCATGGCATTAAGCTTGCGGTCATAATGATAATTCTGCATTTGGTAAAGGTGAAAGTCTCTGAAGATTTTCTTACCGGAACAGATTATCTCTGTGCATTACTAGGCACATTGAACTCTCAGGTTTTCTTGGTGTTCTCTTAGTTTCTGTTCTACTAGATCAATAAGAGTTTTAAGCAACATCTAAAACACTTCCTGTGGCTGTATGATCTGGACCACCTTCAACTGAAATTCTGCTTACATTTTCAGATGCAGCAATCACTTCTGTGCCTGTTGCATTTGTATCTTTGGCATCAACTGCATCTATATGAAACTTATTGTCTCTCTCAGCAACGATTTCTTCATGAGGTGAAAAATGAGTAATATCCTCATCTTTACTTTCAGGTATCACATTCATCTGGTTTATGGGCGTTCCAAATCTACCAATCAGTTTCATTTTGTTCTTTCTTCCGAACTTCCACATCTATACCACTAGCAATGTCAATGGCCTTATTATCCTAAAAATAATCTCGTCATCAGATTTGACCTTGTATACAGCAATATGTGCCCTTGGTTGATCTATAATGGTAAATGTGTCTGCTTCGAACCGGTCTTTAAATTGCATGCTTCGCATCAGATGCAAGCTTTTTAACCAACACCTTAGCTCCTACTGAACTATTGACTGGTTTGCTCTTTTTGTCATAATATTTCTTCTGCTTGTCCCGTAAGTTCTGTGTATGTTGTTTAACACTATTGTGCGCCTGGCCCAACATTTCCTGTAGGTCTTGCAAGTATTAGAACCAGTTACTTTTCTGGCATCCTCAAACTACATTTATTGGCAATCGTAATTCAGAAGTTCATACGGAGAAACTCTGGTGATTTCATGGGGCGTAGAGTAAACAAATGAGTTGACATACTTCTTCCAATCATTCTTTTGGTCATCTTCTACGTTTTCAAGTGTAACATAGTGGAAAAGTTGGGACTCGAACCCAAAGCCTCTGGCTTACCATACCAACATTCGGCTACCCGGCTACACAAGCATGCCAAGCATTGTGTGGTTAAACTGTTCTGGGACCGCATTTCCTTGTGGATGGGATGGACTAGTATGGCTTTTCACATTGGGGATGTGGCAGAATTTTTGATGATATCACTTTCAAAGTTGGCGCTTGGTCAGAATGTAGTCCAGTGGGGATTCCAAAATTAACCATAATTTCAGCAGGTGTTCTGATTCTTTTGTTTGCACGGCGTTTGCAAATTTGGTATAATTGTCTGCGATGACCAAGATTTTTCCTATATTTCCTTTCGAAGGTTCTAAAGAAGTAAAGTCAATACAAACTACCTCCAGTGGGTATGAGCTGTTCACATTTACCAGAGGCGCCTTGTTTATGGTCGATTGCCTTCTGACAAATCGTTCATACTTCAACATTCTATTGAGACACATCAGTGTGCACTCCACTGAAAAATAGCTGCATTTCATCAGTCTTTGAGTTCGTTCTTGACTAGGGTGATCTACATCATGAATATCTCTGAGGATGTCTTCCCTGTAACAACGTGGTACTCCTCTTCTACCTTAATAGACCTTAACAAAATGCCTTTTTTGATCTTTAGGTTCTTGAATTCCCTTTCATTCTTCAAGAGATCAGTTGGTACTTTGTTGTTTATGTCGGATCTCTTCTATCTGTCTATGGCTTCACCCTGCCATTAAGCCCTTCGAATCTTGCTCATTTCCTTCTGTGCAAGTAGCTTTCAAGGCTCCTCCATGATCTCAATGAAATGAAAATTATGTATTCGTAGAGTTTCAAAAAATGGTGTTGAGATACATTGCAGATGACTATGACTGTAGTATCCTCGATTAATATAATTTCAGTCCTTTCTTTGTCCTGAACTCTCATGTGGAGTGGAAAATGTACTTATTGCATCTGCATCTGCGTTCGTAGATCATGGACGAAAGTAGATGTAAAATAGTATTGGTCCAATGTAGATGCCCATCCTTGGGCAGTTGCGTCAAGTTTTGCGCTCGAAAGAATATAAGTGAGAGGATTGTTATCAGTATTGACGGTGGAATGATTTGACATCAGATAACCCTAGCATTTTACAGTCACAGCCCATTTCAAAGCCAAACATACACGTTTGAAGACTGTGTAATTCTTTCATGCTTGATTCAGTGCACGACTGGCATAGTCAATCACTTCCTGCCTACGTCTTTTGAGTCTGGTACAGAACTGTGCCATGAGCGGTATCCGAATGATTTGATGCATCTTTTAAAAAATGTGCTGTTTTTCTGTCCATTTCCAAAGATATGATTGCTTCCTTTTGTCTTTTCTTAGTAGATGTAGGTGGTAACACTTCCGAAAGAGACTGAACAATTTTAGTGATTTGTTTTATAAATTTCCGGAAGTACCCTGCAAATGCAACAACTGAACACACGCCCTCATGGCTGGTAGGTGTAGGCCAAGTTCTGATATTGTCTACTTCTCAGGTTGAGTATTGATTCCTTCACCACTAACAACATGTCCTAGAAAATTTACTCTTGGCTTGAAGAAGAATTCCCCAGGTGCAAGTTGAAGGTCTGCCTTGTTAATGGTGTCTACAATTACATCCAGACGTTCCAAATGTTCAAAAGAGTCACTAAAAATAATGAAGTCATCCAGATAAATCAGACAAATTTCCATGTGAAGGTCTCTTAGAATTATTCATTGCTTGGCAATGGGACTGTTGCACATTCCGCATTGCTATATTCTTAAAACCCAATGGAACCAACTGTAAATACTGTATGTTCCTTGTATGCATTTTCTACCTAGATCTGGTGATAACCCGATTTCATATCCATTGTGGATCTAATCTAATATCTAATATTTCTTCCATCCTAGAAAGAGCGAACGAGTCTTTAACAGTGATGCTATTGAGTTGGTGGTAGTCGACATACTTCCCTAGCTTTCCGTTTTTCTTTCTGACCAAAACAACATTAGATGTATATGTTGATTTCGAAGGTCAAATTACTCATACTGCTAAGAGTTGTTCTATGCATAGCCTAACTTTCTCTAACATATGTGGTGGAATGCGTTTATGAAGTTGCTTGAAAGGTATGTCGGTAAATGAGTCAGTTCTATGTTTGATCTTGTTGCAGATGTCAATGTCGGTTTCACTTGTTGCAAATATGCATTTGTGGTGTTGAAGTAATTGCACACGCTTCCCTTCTGTTCGGCTACTATAATGTTATTTTCGTCAATGTTAAAGCTGTTGATAATGTATCCCTGTTCTGATCTTCAATTCTTTCGAAAACATCGGTTGTATTTCACATAGGATTGATCTTGGTGAAATGGTAACTGCTTGAATAGTGGGACTTCTCTGTACTGTCTATAATTATATCAAATGACTGCTGGCGAAAAACCTATGTTGGGTGAAAGATTACTTCTCTTGAATAATAGCTGCTGCCTGGGGATAGTCAAGTTAACAATCTGTAATACAGATCACATCTAAAGACTAATTTGGTTTGAGAATAATCTTCTCTGCCGAGGCACACTTGACCACTGCAAGCCGATTCTTGTTTCTTTTGAGTTCTTTCTCTCTACGTGCCCTAGTATTATGAAATAAAAAGATTGGCACGATGCAAGAATGGTTCACCATGATTCTACTTGCAATATTCCGTTAGTTCTGTTCAAACATTTGTTCCTAGAATAAATGAGTACTTTGTATCTGGCGCAACTTAAAGAATGCATGGAAAAGGTTTCGAATTAGGCAATCCGTGATCAAATTTCACATCAGTCTCTATGTATTCTTTGTATGGGAGGTTGTTTGCATCAGTACTTTCAATATATACCTACAGGCATAAGTGCAATATTTCAACTTATGGGAGTAAACTGATTCAGAGATAAGACTGACAATGTTTCCTGTATCTAAGTGTTCTTGTCGGTTGATTACCTATGTTAATGTTGACCTCGTTAGTCTTCCCATATTATTCTGGACCTTTGCTTCTCTAAGTTCCCGGGTTGGATTCAACAACCGGAGCACTTACATGTTTGGGCAATCCTTTCGTGGGTGTCCTTTTTCCCTTCAATAACTGCAGACTAACTGTGCGGTTATGGCTGGACAATTGATCTGTATGCGCCTTTTTCTGTTGCAGAGGTAGCAAGTTGGAGAAAATGTACTGCTCACAACAGGACGGTACGGCTTGTAGTTGCCACGTCCAGAAGTCCCCCCCCCTATAGCCTTGATGCCGCTTTTGTTGATGCCATCTTTCTGACCATGCTGGCCTTCTCCAGCTAGGATGTCTCGCTTCACCTTCCAACCCGACCTTCTGTTGTTCTTGTTGTATCCTTTCCATCTTTTCGTTTATCTGCTTCAACAGCATGGTTACCCCTGCCTCTTCCTGTGCACCTGTATAGTCTTACTGTATAGGGTTCTTTTGCCTCTGTTGTCTTCATCTATTCCGTTTTCTTTTCATCTCTACATCTTGAAGCTCTTCAATATAATCAGTGATAGTATCCTTCTGATATACAGCTCATCTTCTAAACCACAGAGTAAGATACATTTCGAGACGGAGTACCTCTCAAACCTCTTAAAACCGTCCATTCCATTGTGTTGTAAAACATCGTTTTCAAGTCTTGAAGCATAGGTATCCACCGATTCATTTACAAGAATAAAAATTCTTCAACACTGTATCCTGTTTCTCTGTCACCTAATTCTTTCAAAAACAGTGCCATGTCCGAATCGTCAAATGTTATATCCGGCACTACGCTTCAGATATTTTCTCACACCCAGTAGTATTTGTTCCTCTGTTAACATTGCCGGTCGAAGCAAAGCCTCAAAGTCATATTTTATCAGTGGATCAGCTCTCTTCTACCAATTTCACCATACACGTTTGACAACTTCGGAAAGTGGTCAAAAAATAAAGTACCTAGTTAAAATCCACTTTCAGTTCGAATGATAGCTCAGCCGACTGTACATTTACTCAACTGGTCATTGAGCCATTCGCTTACAATGTTGAGCAATGCTAGCATAATGGCGCGATTACGCCGCCGCAGTACCGGCTAGTGACACTCACAGATACCAATTTGAACCTCTGTGTGGAGAGGGGGCAATCCCATGCGGATGGAAGACACTGAAAAACGTCTCTGAAATTTCGAGCTGATCCAGCTGGAAATCAAATAACCGATCCATAGATTATCAGTTCAACGCTCAATCACTAGGCCAAGCCACCACGTGGTATGTACTTCATCCTGATGAAGGTTCGGAGGTATGAATAGGTGGGCCTCTATCTGGTTCTGGGTCTTTAAGACTATCAAGCCTCGGGTTGATCCCTCATATGTGAACTTCTTTATCGGAAATCCTTCTAAGACCAGTTTTGCTCCATCTTTCTTCTTTGGTGATCTGCCTATCGCCATTCATATATCCAAGCTTCATCATCCTCTTATCGTCTCATAGTTTCATATAGTTGTGTCGCAGGTAAAATAAAGTTCACCGGTATTTACTGATAAAATTTCACTACTGTGTAGTAGATACTCTCCAAGACGCCCATGCAGTAAACAATCAAACACAATGCCCTCTATTTGAAGCTAATAATTATTCATGTAGGCCCGTAAAGTGTGATATAAACTGTGTGTAGTTTTTATGTAAACTTTATGTCAAGTGTGTATTTTCTATGCAATGTCTTTTATTACTGTAGGTGTATATATGCGTTAAATGAAACAGTAGTAAAGTCAAGCAGGAAAAGCCACACACAAAACGCCACCATCACCAAAACATCGATAGAAAGCAATTTATACACACACACACACACACACACGCACGCACACGCACACACACGCACACGCACACGCACACAAACTGGAGATGGAAATATTAAACACGAACAAACGCACATTTACAAAGACACCAGACCTACTACACAAACGCAAGGGCGAACACACACAAACACGCACACACACGAGACGAAAACCACATACCCGAACAAACACATAAACACACTAAACACTAAAGACACTAAACAAACAAAGGCAAGGGTGACAAAGATAGTGGCGCTTTGGAACAGTCAGTGGCAAAACCACGACTAGTTTTGCGAAACGGTTACTTGTTACAAAACACGCGTCGAGTAAATGTAACCAAAATGAAATCTAGTATCAATACGCATGTGTGCATGCACTTTCTTCAAAATAAATGCTTAATGTAAGTGACCTAACTGTAGAGGGGATAAGTCTTAGTTAAAGCTTAGGTTACATGAAGGTCGACTCAAGTAATTATCAATAATCTGATCTGAATAAATTGCTAAGTTGCACTTGGTGCCTTATGAGAGTAAATTAAACTTCTTAAAGGTAAAGTCCAAATCTCCAAACAATAAGTGATTTTTTGAAATTGCAAGCTGATTTATTACTAACTGCAAAGCAGAACTCTTTAGAAACATTAAAGTTATAATGATTTGAAATAATTTAAGTCCTGACGAGTAAATAAAAACTTTTGCAAACCAAACTGAAATATTATTTCTTAAAAATAATAATTGACAAGGCGCCTCTGGTAAATGTGCACAGGACATACCCACTGGATAAGACGATATCCATCGAAAGCAAAAACAGCAAAAGAGAAATGTATTTGCACACTGCGATTTATTGAGTCTGTTCATGAGCAGTAATTAAAAGTGCAACACTGCTCACGTCCCTATCACCAGCTTAAGCGGTATTCAATTTTCAAAACTGAAAGCACTAAATATATAACAACGCTGAAAATAAAGTATTATTTGAATAAAAGCTAACCCCGAAACGAGTTGTTTCTATAAATCAAAGTAGAAACTATTACAATTAGTAGCTAGGGATCAATCTTCAGACCACAGTGCACCCGGTGACAGTGACCCCGTCTATGGTCTATGTAAATGACGTCGTCAACCCCGGAGCAGGGATATTTTGGCTGTGACTCTGTATAGCACCTCTGTGTTTAATGTTTCAAACGTTACACGCCACTGTTTTGGAGTGTTTGTAGGACATAGTTAATCAGTCGTGACATGTAAACACGGGGGCTAAATTTAGCAGCCGATGGTATTAAAATCACGTCTTTTTTTTCTCTCTCTCTCTCTCTCTCTCTCTCTCTCTCTCCCTCTCTCTCTCTCTCTCTCTCTCTCCTATCTCCTCTCTTTCTTCCCCACTCTCCCTCTCTCTGATTTAGTAGTTTAATGTCCGGTCAAAAGAGAAAAAAGGCACAGCGTTGTATGATTCATTTACTTTATTTCAGTGTGTCAACCAGAATACAATGCATAAAAACAATATAATAAGACATACACGTACCTTACCGTATTCCTTTACATATATGAATAAGTACTGTCAAACTTTAATGTTTATGTTCACCTCCGAAGAAGCATAATGCATATTGACTTATTCATGCATATTTACTGAACTTGGTGTGTACCAATTATATATAGAATCATCAAGGCAACTGTCCACACCAGTAGGGATAAGAGATTATAAGTTAGGCGTGTGCTCATACGTGCCGTAGTTTGACTTCAGACAGTGTGCACAGATCTGGTTTATAGTCCCGTTCACATTGATGTAAATCGTCCTGAGTACATTCAAAATCAACGAATATAAATGTCTTGGCATTTTCGATCTCATCCAACAGTTCCTCGTCGATATATATAGATTGCTGGAACTTCGCATCCTCAGGCTTCATGTAACAATTGTGCCCTTCGGGGTAAAATTCTTCGCACTAATTGCAGTATGGTTGTCCGCATTGCTGATTTTTATCTAGTTTTCTGTTAACGGTTTTCCCAAAGCAATTGCACATGTAGACAGCTTCACAAGTTGAGTATTCATTTGCAGTGTTCCTTTTGTGAATTTGGAATTATTACTGACCTCTGAAGAATCGATTGCAGGTCTCACAATGCATCAAGTTATCTTCACATGGTTCATTACATTTACGGCAAGCGTGGCAGACGTTGTTGCATTGGTGTTTTGTCCTTGTGATAATACCCTTTATTACATTTTGTGCAGAAGTAGTTTTTCGTCAAGAAGGCTGCCATGGAAGTGATAACATCGTAGTTGTCATCGTGAAAGTTTTTAAAAGATTTTGTTCTCCACCTCTAGTCCACTGTAGATTATTCCATTGAAGTTTTCCACTAACACGACGTGTAACTGATAGTCGGTTAGTACTTCTTGAAACAGTTTAATCTATCAATGTTACATTTTTCCATAGGAACATAAGCTTTTTCAAGCAACGTCTCCGCTAGTATATTTTGCACATGTCTTCCTTGGCGAATGTTATTCCACTGTCCATGGTTGTCCAACTTTGGTTTGGTCGTGACTATGGCTCGAGTGCAGCAGAGAGTATCACTGTTTTGGATATTCTGGATACACTTATTGTCCAGAAGAATGTTTTCCCTGTTGATGTACTTGCATATTTTCTGCCACCTCCCGTTGGCATACCCACCAGTCACCTCAAAGATTAGTGACTCATCAATCATGAAAGTAGATGTATGTGTCATGCAGGAAACACCTCATACAAAACTCACAACCACCCAAACAGCACCACAACGACAAACAGCAAATGTACATGTATATAAAAGACACAAAGAGATGCCCCACCTCACACTTATTCCATCCCCGCCCTAAAAGACATACAGTGTAAATAAACGTATCCCCTTCATTGGACTGGCGAACTCTCTCTAGCGCCGTCAGAAATCGATTAGCTGTCAGCTCAACAACCTTCATAAATGGTATGATGATAGGATAGTCAAGGGAGGGGCTCTGTACTGTTAATGTCACCGATCCTCAGACCTTGCGCCCCTGGTGAGATCGTTGAAGAGGGTTGTAAACAACCTTTTCAACGTTGACACAATGTCCTCTGTCACATCGATGTATTGAAAGATGTCTTTATATGTTGATGGCCGAGGTTTTAAATTTGTGCAACTTTTGTTCCTTTATTGATGTCACTGTGTAAAACTGTTCAGTGTTATCTACTTTCCTAAGCTTCTTTGTCATCCCAATTTCTCCTTCTTGGCTGGCTGGGCGTTTCTGTCCTCCTTCCACTTGGTGCACATGTTCCTTATGTCTGTAGATTATATCTGCGACTAATCACCTGTCCACATTCGTCACAATACACATAGTTTGCAGCAACATGTTTCTTTTCATGTTGGTCCAAATTGTCTTTTCTGGTGAACGACTTTCCACACACGTCACAGCTATATTTCTTTCAGTGTCTATGCGCTGGTGGTGCTTCAGCAGACTCAACTTGGGGAAGATAGTCGCACAATGTTCACGCTGATGTGGCATGTTTGCTTTATTCTGAAATGAGACATAAGAGATATTTGTACTTAAAAGTAATACATCATTGACAAACAAGAGAGAAATGGCTAATTGTTATATTCTCCATGCTTTTAACACTTTACTCCATGAATATTCATATAAGAAATTATGAAATTGTGAAAAAAAAAATAGATTAATTTTTAAAATGGCATATAAACACATTTATGGTTTTTGGTGAAAGTAGAAATTACAGAATCAGATCTATATTTATCCATAGGCAAACAACAATCTGACCTGGATCTACTACGTTTGCAAAGGCGTAGAAAGGCTTATTTATGGAGGAGAGGGTTAACTATAGATAAATATAAGAAAAGAAGACTGGCCTACTTCAACAGTAGCATAAATCAGGCGAGACTAAGAAATGTTGATATATTAGATTTACAATTAAGTCGTTGTTAAGTGCACTGATGTTTCTCACAAGAATTTAGTAACTTTTCCCGCTGTTGACCTGAAGTGAAATGAACTATCTTTGTAAACAGTCGCTCTTATATAGAAGGCCCCTCGCTCTGTTTGGCCAATAGTGAGACTTTTTAGTGTCAGTCAAAGAGACGCATTTCAGTAAAAGTACATTGATTTACAATTCAGGCGAGACTAAGAAAATGCCAGGCGAGACTAAGAATAAGCCAGGTGAGACTAATGTCTACAGCTTGAGAGTTGGTCAGAGGAGATATAGACAATACTACATAAGAAATAAACAAGCATTTTGTACATGAGCTACCCAAGAGACATGTAATTGGCAAAGGGCACAGAGTGTGATCAAGAAGTTTCAAGGAGGGATATCAAGGAAGACATCACAGATTCAAACATGGATAGGGGAATGAGTATGTGTTGTATCTCCTACTCCTCCTCCTCAACAAAAGGGAGTACATCCTCCTCCTCCACAAGATTGAGTGCCACTTCCTCCTCCTCCACCACCACCACTGGAGATGGCACAGTTGCAGCTACTGACGCCAACGCCACAAACTATGATGTTATACCATACGTTTATCATGATGATCTCGGGTCCTACAGGTAATTTGCTGTTTTTCTACATTGCAGTCAAGTGCAGTTTATCATTTTAGAACATTTAGATTGCTAGAAGTAATGGCACTGCGTATCTCTGTCTTAAACATGTCTAGATAGGTAGCAGGCAAAGGTGCTGCGTGCCTCTTTTAACATATCGAGATAGCTAGAATTAAAGACGCTGCGTATCTCTTCATCATATCGAGATAGCAAGAAGTCAAGGCACTGCGTCGCATGTTTTTGTTTATACATTGCAACTACCGTGATTGTTGGGATACATTGGGATTCGAGGGATCACCTCTCTTCAAAATTTATAATTTTCACAACAGCAGATGTTAAGTGCTTGTGTGGCGGCCGTAAAACGTCACCCCGTACTTCATTCTCAGTGTTGTTATACTTTCTGATCTTTCGGGATCATGAATTTCAGTACTTTTTGTTCTGAAAAATGAATACCGCTTAAGCCGGTGCTAGGGGGCATGAGCAGTGTTGCACTTCCAATTACTGCTCATGAGCAGACTCAACAAAACTGAGTCTAAATTTTCTCCTTTTATTTTATGTTGCAATTTTGCTTTCGGGGGATCACCTCTCTTCAGAATTTAAATACATTTCAGCGTGCGGAAAGACCACCTTCGTCAAAGAGTTGCTTCAACACCATAAAAGCAGAATACAACCGAGCATATGATAATTGTTTGTTGTATAAGCGATAACAACCCCTCTATGCCTTGGTCCAGAGAACAGTCTCACCGCGAATACATTTTATTCAGGGCTCTTCCTGGAGACTGAGATGACGACTTCTTTGATCCGACAGTCAACAACCTTTTGGTTATTAATGACTTGTTTTCGGAAGCGGACAAGGATAAAAGCATTACGGGCTTGTATACGGAGGGGTCTCATCACATATCACTTTCTGTGATTGGCATCAACCAGAACGTATTTTGAACCAAGGACCCGACCAAATGGAATAATTGTCATTATTTGGTTCTCTTCAAGAACCCCGTGGACAGTCAAGCTGTCATTTCATTGGCTAATAAATGTACCCGGGGCGCAGCGAGACCTTCGTGAACGCTTTCGCCAAAGCGACAAAGTTTCTGTACAGTCCTATGGTGGTGTATCTGAAAATGTTTACACCAGAGACTCAAGCCTAGTGTCGTGTGGCAGGATGATTTGACCAATCAAGAGTCAAAGTTGTCACCTATCACTATAACAGAAGTCATGCCACACACTGGATAATTCTTCTGTTGGAGTTTAAACCAGCAACATTGACGTAGAGCAGCCCAAGATGTCGGACAAGATGAATTCCTGCGACGATTGCGGACTGCTTTCTGATACAGTGCATGATGTACAGAGAAACGTAAAACGAGGCTGGTGTGCAGAAAGCCAAGAACCTCCTATGAAAAAGCGTAAACTGGAGGATACCGATTTCGAGTCGTTGGAATCCGTGGAAGACAATGAACGGTACACCCACCTATGGGAATTGGCCAAGAAAGAGAGCAAGAACCGATACATATATCAAGGGGACACTGAAGAAGACGCATTCGGATATGGCTGAAGAGCACGTCAAACCCTATGAAGAGAAGTGTTTCTTTAGCCGGTATAGTACATTACTATTGGCTCCCACTACGGCCCAACGCAGTGCATCAGACAGTACTACAACATATCCAGGCTCTCTCTGACAAAGGCGTGGCATCAAGCTCAGCTGTGAAGAGGGTTTTGAGGAAAGTTAAACCCAAGTTTGAAGACCTCTTCGATACACAAGTGTCCGAGGATAAACATGACAGCTATGATGAAAACAGTACCGTTGGAGATAGAGAGCAGTGTGGAGTGATAACATATAAGCAAATACAATGCTACAGACAAGTCACTTGCTGAGTAACATTGGTTGTAAGCAGACATGGCCTAGTGGGAGGATTATTTAAACACTATTTATTATGACCAAGCTAGTTTTGCTGGGCCACAGAAAATAAACAAAAGGGAATATACAAGATTGGCATGCACAGAATACGCCAATACCTTCACAACCAAGATACATACAGTCTTCATAAACCGGTACGACGACGGTTTCAACGCAGGCATGTAATCAGTGCAGGTAAAGACGATATATGGATGGGCGATTTGATCGAAATGATGAAATACGCCCACTTGAATCAAGACTGCAGATACATCCTACTGGTCATCGTCACATTCTCCAAATACGTGTGGCTGCGACCTTTGAAGTTGAAAACGGGAGAGGAAGTGATTGAAGGCTTTGCCGACATCTTAAAAACCACCAGACGGTCTCCAGCTAGTATAAATGGTATTTCCACAGAATACATAGTGTTATTCATTTTATAACCTTATTATTTCAATGTAGATTATTTTATTTTGATGTAGGTTAAGAATTTTGTGTGAGAAAGTTCCAGACTTTGATAACCAAGAACAACATCAAATACTTTCAAACACAAAACGAGACCAAGGCATCGAATTCAGAGAAAGGGACAGAAAAAGCAACTGTTTGTAAAATGGAAATATTATCCCAAGAAGTTTAACAGCTGGATGAAAGCCAGTGATATACACTGATAGACTGTGGTTCAATTGTACTGTAATAAATGTATTTTATGTTATGATAGTGTACATGGATATATGAAAAGTACCAGTAGATGCGTATACCTGAATAAACATGGAAACAATACTACTGTTTGTAGATCAAATGTCCCTCCTTTATTTAATAGTTCACTTGTAGTGTGCAGACGACAAATACTCTATTGTCAAATACTTCAGATTTACAACAGCGCGACCACTGATACATTAACCTAGGTATCTACGTAAGATATGGACATACCTGTATGATGTGGAAATCGGTTTATTTTGCAACCTGTCGTCTGATTTACCCTGGTTACTGCGTAGTCTAGTCTTTGATGGGCTGTGGTGAAATAACACCTATCAGAAAATTCAGTACACTTTTCAGTACACTTTTAATCTCAATACCAGATCTGATTGGTCAATGATGTAAACATGTTTGAACTGATCTTGAAACTTGAAACGTGTCTAAACTTGTGAATGCGTGGCTTAAGTTGTCGTCTGCTTAAATTGGGTATAGAGCCCAAATTACTGTATACTGTTAAAGGTCTACGACTTATATTCAAACTAATTTACATCGTCTGCTTATGAGGTCGGTCGTCTGCTAGCGATCCAAACCGTCACACCTGAACCACCTCAACTGTCCCTGCACAAAATTTTCCTGCTCCGGGTTAATGACGTCATTTACATAGACTACAGAAGGAAGTCACTGAGTGCACTGCGATCTGAAGATAGATCACTAACTACTACTATAATGAAATATAGAAATCTTTATCAGTGTGAGAAAAGGAGAAACTAATGCATCACACAATTTGTACATGTAGTATGCTATAGCACGCGTGAATAACTCCGCAGAGAGTTCTATTTCAAAACTGGTATCTGACTATCTCATATTTCAGTTTAAGTTCTCAAGTTCAAACGAATCCGACACTCAGAACCAACTGATCAACCCAAAATGTTGTCTGCAAAATGCAATCAAGATATCAATCCGAATTAATTTCGACTGAAAAGTAAATTCCAATGTACTGAAGCTATTTGTTTAACGTCCAAGGGAAACTAATTTCAATCAAATAAGAACCTAGCATTTGAAAAAAATATAAGCTACAAAAGTAAAACCCGTTCTGCTGTTAACTGACACGACACACCGCTACAGCTCGACAGTACAGACCCCGGATGAGATTGACAACACGCTGTCCACGTTAGAAGCTGGCTGACACAATGTCCTGGCTATTGGCTTGACGACATGCAGTCCTGGATTTAAGCTCGACACACTGTTCCACGCAGGGTGCCAATATTGCCTAGTGCGAAACCCCGTAGTAGACGAGAGGTAAACACCAAAACGGTTAGGGTTTGAATAGTTTCAAGAACAACAACAAACGGAGAAAAGCAAAGCAAAATTAAAGCATTCATATGTCTTACCGATTTGTGGAACCACACGCTCTGTGTGAATGTCACTCTCCCTCTTTCATTCGCCAAGTTATTGCAGTGCAATAAACATGTACCACCGCTCTGGGAAGTTCCCATACAACCTTTTTCCTAGAACGGAACGAAGTGTAATGTAACTTTTTATGCCACGTGACCAAGCACGAGAATACGAGTAGAGAATACGAGAATTGAAATAACCAATGAGAAGAAAGAGTGATGACGTGATATAAACAACTACTGCAAATAGAA
Source organism: Azorinus chamasolen (assembly GCA_963576725.1). NCBI lineage: Eukaryota > Metazoa > Mollusca > Bivalvia > Cardiida > Solecurtidae > Azorinus > Azorinus chamasolen. The sequence continues at coordinate 9,940,350 of OY755235.1, forward strand.
CGAGCATTTGACAAACACACGTGACCTAATGAGGACAGAGTCCACTAAAAGCTAAAAACGAAAGTAGAAACACCTGGTCACATACACGTATATTATTTTATTACTAGGTGTCTTTTGCTTGGTCTAGGAATAGGTCTAGTATTTTCTTTCTTGAATTCTCTTTCGTCGTGAATTCATAGCCCTATAATCCGAACGCAGCAAATTATTGGGATGTAAAATTCCTGTCTTGCCTTCAGAATCTATCAATATAAACCCAGGAATATATTGAATTGGTTGATCAACAACTGTATGTGGGGTTTCCTTCAAATTGATCTTGCATCTTGTGTTTTCCTTAAAAAATAAGGTCATAACCAGAACTTTAACACCCACTGAAATATTATCTGTCTTTGCTTTCTACTCATAATTCTTTTTTCTGCTTTTCCTTAGACGTCCCTGTTGGTATTTTAACTGTCGTAATTGCAAAATTGCAATCTGTCAATAAGATGTTGCACATATTGAACATAGGAAATTGAGTAATTTTCATCACCTACTGTTTCAAAAAGTCTATCAACTGGCAAAGAAGCTTTTCTAACAAACATTAATTCAAATGGAGAATATTTGGTAGTATGATGCTTGTGCTATTACAAGTATAAACTAAAAGTCCAATATATTTTTTTCCATTCAGGGTTTTCTGTGGATCCAAAGTCCCAAGGATATCTAATACTGTTTTGTTGAATCTCTCACATGTTCCATTGCAACTTGGATGAAATTGTGCAGTTCTTGGTTTGTCAATGTTAGATCTTTCACATAACCCCTTAATCATCAGTGATTCAAAATGCTTCCCTGGTCTGAAAGAAGGAGATGTGGTTTTCTATAATGTAAGATAACATGTTAATACAGAACTTCAGCTGTGGTTTTTGCTGTTCGAATTGCTAAAGCCAATTTGGTAAAATGCTCTGTGACTACAAGAATATTTTCAAGTGTCAAGTGCTCAAGTGTCAAATAATCAATACACATGAATTCTAAAGGTTGAGTTGTAATAATATTACCTTGAATTACTCTTGGTTTTCCTCCTAAACATCTGTCGCATTTCTTGACCCAAGATTTACAGTCAGAATGAACAAGTTGTAATTTCAAGCAGGGAAACACACACACAAGACGTCACCACCACCAAGACATCAAAAGAAAGCAAGTAACTCACATACACAACCACACACACACATACGCGTGCGAGAGAGAGGCATATGGAGAGAGATGAAAATTAAAACATGAACAAACTCACAAGTACAAAGATCCAAAGACACGAAACAAACATAAAAGGAAGGGTGACAATGAGAGTACCGCCTTGGAACGGTCATTGGCAAACCCCCACTGGGGTTTAAACCGGTTCGCGGACGTCCTAACATCACACTTATCTCAAAGTCACCCTAGCGTAACAAACAATGTAATAAAGGTATTCCCTCCAGACGTACCCACAACATAGAACACGCTTAACACATGACAATGTGTAAATCATAGCATGGCAACAACTATTAAAGTCCGTCAAAATATGTACTCATTTATTTTGAAGTTAGTCGTTAAGTGCCCGACAGATAAGAAGTAATACATGAGTATGTTAAGCTCATCCCGTTTCTTTGGTTTAAGAGTATACCATCATAGAATACTACCCTCGGCCTGTCAGTGAACAAATGTTATACCGATCATTTGCAATGAAGTTAAATTATCATTTGAATTTTTTATGAACTAAAAAACATTAATTCCAGAATGTTCATATAGTTAATCACAGTACCGTTTTACATGTGTTTTGACAGTAGTAGGATATGACGTTAAACGTTTAGATAGTTTAGTAGTAGTATACCAATTACAGTTAGCAATAAAACGCGACTTATAAGTGTTTTTATGTAGCTTCGAAATCCAATACAAAAGTATTGCACATTTTACCATGTGCTGAGACTATATCTTTTTCAGGAATTTGAACTGTAATATATGTCTGTGAACCAGTTAACCCCCTGTTTTAAACCATCAGAAAAATACAACCTCAAAATAATGTTTACATTTTTATGCCTTGTCGGCAAGAACATAATTTGAATGAATATCGAAATGTAACTCTAATTTGATCATTTGAATTGTAAAAGGGCAATACGCGTATTAATAATGTAAGAAATACGTTCCTTCAAATCCGAAAGGGCATTAACGTCAGCATGTTCTCGTCGACATCATTTGAAGCAGAATTGTTGGAGCAATACCAGGCAAAAACAAAAACCAACATTTTTCTGAGACAAGAAGTCCTGTTTCTCCCTAGATGTCCAATATCATTATGCAATCCTCTCAAAATTTGTATATTTCTTGAAGAACTGTCTCAAAGATTCACCATTCTCATTTATGATTCTATATAGGACTCCTGTTATAATATCAAACATTTGAAAAATATTATTTATTATCATTATAAAAATAATAATGATTATTAGTATTATTATTCTAGCATACTCTTATAATGTCAAACGTTTGAAAATTGTTATTATTATCGTTATTATTACCATTATAATAATAATAATTATAATTATAGCATACTTATATAGTGTTCTTTTCACACATGCTATTATTTCGCGTAGACAATCAATCTAAACCATTCACCCAATTGATAATTATTTTGAATCACTTCATGTTTATCTATATATACACTCAAAGCAATTTAAATCCAATTTGAATGAAAAGTATGAACATTATTTCAAGTTGAAAAGTTAACTATGAGTCCCGCAGGAAACATCACATACAGAACAAACAGCCGCCCGAACAGCAACACAAGTAAACCCAGTAAATATACATAACAACAAAACAAACATAAAGAGACTCAAAAAGACAAATCAAACAAACAAAAGGGGGAATATGGAAGTACCGTTTTGAAACGGTTATTGACAATAGTCACTTGGGGTTTAAACCGGTTTAGGGGCTCCCAGCATCACACTTATGCCATCCCAACCCTAAATGACAAACAGTGTAAATAAGTGTATACAAACGTATTCCCTCATCGACTAATCTAATCTACAACAATCGCGATGGCAAACACAGTGGTAAAGTGCAAGTAAAACAAAAACGTATTGAAGTGAAACAAACTGTATCCACCTATATCTAGTGTACTTAATGATTAAGTTGCAAACAGGATAACTACAGGAAAATAATAAACGGCACGACAAAAGTAAGTACAAATGTCCAACGCCCACATTTAAGATGTCGTCTTCATAGGGTACTAAACAGTTTTGTGGGCGTATATGTAAAGAGGGCAGCGCGATTTCCAACTTCAAAAGGGTTGACAAACAGTCATGCAGTTTGTTATAGTACTATAGGACCATATCCCTTTTTAATGAATGCATTTGGTGCAAACACATTTGATTGTAATTTAAGAAGTTTGTATATCACATCACCATCAAATTCAGACGTGAAATACCGTGTGGCAGGAGCGCCTTTAGATGACATTTGTACTTGCAAATAAGTGAGAGATTTCGATAATAAAATTCGGAGAAAGTTTTCATTGTTAAAGATATATATACCCTTGCTTAAGCAGCTTTTCAGTCAACTAGAACAGAAAGCCGCCCCCCCCCCCCCCCCCCCCAATGATGACCAAACTTGGCCAAAACTGTTTAACTATGAACATTCTCAGCACGTATAGCGTATAGCAGATGAGAAATATTTGAGTTAAAGAGCAGACAAGGCTTTAATGACATATTTTAACTATTTCGAGGACCATAACTCAGGTGTCAGGTGCAATTAAGCTGGTAATCCTAATTAGCTATGAACATTCTCTGCAGGTTTGGTGAAGATCAGATGTAAACTATTTGAGTTATAGAGCAGACAAGGCTAAAATGACCAATTTTGACTGAATCAATGACCAATCAACTCAGAGGTGTGATGAACGATTTGACTGATAATCGAACTTGGTCAAGAAGTTGCAACTATAAACATCCTCTGCAAGTTTGGTGAAGATAAAACTATTTGAATTATAGAGCGAACAAGGCTAAAACGGACCAATTTTGACTGAATCAAGTGGCATAACTCAGAGGCGTCTAATCCGATTTAACTAGTAATCAAACGTGGTCAAGATTTTGCACCTATAAACATTCTCCATAAGTTTTGGTGAAGATCAGATGAAAACTACTTGAGTTAGAGAGCGGACAAGGCTAAAACTGCCAATTTTGACTGATCTATGGCCATAGCTCAAAGGTTTTCAAGCGATTTAGGTGGTAATCGAACTTGGTCAAGTATGCGCATCTATAAATATTGTCTGAAAGTTTGGTGAAAATCAGATGAAAGCTCTTTGAGTTAGAGAGCGGACAATAAAAGCATGACGGACGGACGGACGGATGGACTGACTGACAGACGGACGAACAAGGCGATTACTATAGGGCATCCACATCAAGTTGTACGGCCCTAATAAGATTTCGAATGCTAAAATCGTCAACAGATGAAAAAGCTCAAGTAAAACTAATAAGTTGAGATATATAAACCCTGTAAAATGAGGCACGGGGAACTTCTCCGTCAAGAAATTTACAATATCAAAATCAAAATCATCTCTTTTGTCATATACAATGTATTTTGGAAGAAAGCATTCCATTGTCAATTTTCAGGTCTAGATCAAGACAATCTGGATAATAAGTGTCGGAAGGATTCGTTGTATTTAATTGTAGTTCTTTGGGGTAAATTGTAGGAATCAGAACATCAAAGAAAGGGTTATATAAGTTAAAAAATATCAAAGGAAAAATCCAAGTATCGAGATGTTTCATTGAAGATATTAATAACATCTTATTGTGATTGTGGAATAAAACGCAACATGAAATCTCTCTCATAGCAGAACAAATGAAAACATAGTAAAGTCAAGCAGGTAAAGTCACATACAAGACGCAACCACCACCAAAACATCGATAGATAGCATTCATACACATACAACCACACACCCAATCACACGCACACATACAAGATGAACACAGAAAACATTAACAAATGCACAAGCACTAGAGGCAAACATTCAAAACACGAACAAAAGCACACGTACATAGACACAAGACGAACAAAAGTAAGGGTGACAAAGAGAGTACCGCCTTGGAACGGTCAGTGGCAAAATCACCACTGGGGTTCCAGACCGGTTTACGGACCTCCTAATCTCACACTTATCTAAAAGTCATCATAGCTTAACAAATAGTGTAAATAAGGATATTCCCGCCGGACTTTCCCACAACATTGCTTCAAGTATGATAGGACCCAAAATAATTCAAAGTCAATAATTGTGAGTAACTATAGAAATACTCAAACTCTTTCAAAGTGAATGATGTCTCAAAATAATTCAAAGTTATTTAGTTCAAGTATCCATAGAACTACTCAAAACAATTTAATTGCCAATATGATACCGAGCTGTATGCTGAAAATAAACTTACAAGCAAACTTCCAACTTACTACATAACATTAAGCTAAATATCTAGTTCAAAACCATTGTGACCAGGATCAAACCCCTTTATGACCAACTAAGATCAAGTTCAAAACTAAATATGAGATAAGTGTAAATATAATTATGTTCAATCTACTAATATTCCTGAACGTCAATCCAGAATATTCTATGAATTTAAGTTTCATTTTATTCAAAATAAGTAGACGTTATTATCTGATAAAGATCTGGGTCCACACCCAAACTGCTGTTTCTGCTTATTATTCCCCCACAAACGAAATGTTTGGGGGTATACTGGAGTCACCATGGCAGTCCGTCTGTCCGTTCGTCCGTGCGTCCGGCCATCTTTCCGGCTTGTCCGGATCATACCATCCAAAGTATAAAAGCTCTTGACTTCAAACTTCATATACAGACGGATGACATTGACAGCAATTGCAGTGTACAAGGTTCGTAACTCTGTCTTCAGTATTTTGGAGTTTTCGCCCTTTGTTATTTTTGTCAAAATCTATCTACATCTACATCTAAATAATACTGACCACCTTCAGCAAATTGAAGATTATGTCAGATCTTGCTTGTTGGGATCATAACTTTAAAACATGAAAGCTATTGACTTCAAACTTCATATACAGATAGACCACATTGACTACAAGTGCAGTGCACAAGGTCCATAACTCTGTCTTCAGTATTGTTGGAGTTATTGTCCTTCTTTTTTTCTCACAATCTGGCTTGTCCGGATCATAACTTTAAACGTTTAAATTCTATTGACTTCAAACTTCAAATACAAATAGATCACATTGACCACAAGTGAGTGCACAAGGTTTGTCAAAATCTGGATTGTCCCGATCATAACTTTTAAAGTATAAAAGCTATTGAATTCAAACTTCATATGCAGATAGATCACATTGACCACAAGTGCAGTGAGTTATTGGGTATATGTGATTGCTTAATATTGCACTTATTAATGCTTATGTGATTCTATGCCTGTGCTGTATTGTGTATGGGTATGAAATGTTGATGTTAAAAGCTCTGCCGAGCTTATGGTATTTGTTATTTGTACAGACTTGTAAATAAATATAACCCGACTTGACCGCGTGTCTGTCTATCTCCCTGTCTGTTTGTCTGTCTGCCATTCTGTATGTATACTGTCTGTCCGTCTGTCTATCATATATATATTATGGATATATCTGTATATATGTATCTATGTCTATATTTCCGTCTGCCTATCAATCTACCTATAGATATGTCTATATATCTATATGTCTATATATCTGTCTATATAACTTCTCAAATATTGTAGGCAAACCTGTAAAAAAACTTAATACATGTATATTGATATAGGGTGATGGGAGGATGTGTAGTCAACAAGGATTGTGACTCTAAATTCATTTTTGAGGACGTTATTCTCCTTAGTTACTTTTCAGAAGCAAGTTTTGTCTGGAGCATAACTTACCAAGTATTGTAGGAACAAATGTGAAACTTATTATATGGATAGAGGGTGGTATGAGGATACGCAGTCAATAAGGGTTGAAACTGTTTTTTAAGGGAGTTATTCCCCTTATTTTATTTCAAGAAGTAGTTTTTCCGGAGCATAACTTCTCAAGTATTGTGGACACAACTGTGACTCTTTATATATGGATAAAGGGTGATAAGAGGATGTGCAGTCAACAAGGGATCTAACTGTAAATTAATTGATTCCCCTTTGTCACTTTTTATAAGCAATTAACTTCTTCTACATTTCTTCACCAATGAACCTCAAATGTTGCACATGCATTTATAATGATGTGTAGATAGATGTGTGTGCATAATTTTCATGCGAGTCATTCCCTGATTGAAAAATCTTCTTTTCACAAATGTAGATGAAAAGATTATTGTGCTATTCCAATGAGTCATTGGGTCTTGTGACAAGACTGTGGGTGGGGTATTTACCTTTAGTGATAGGTCTAGTTTCAAGTTAAACCATTTTATATTAACTTCTAAGCAAATATATGTTAAATACTAAACTCTCTAATGCTATTTTAAAAAAATATATGAATTCATTTTGCAAATACTATTCCAGAATGCATTGTAAACAAAAAAATTCAGTTGTGGTTGAAAATTATCCCTACGGGAACGACCTTCAAGTTTAATTGCGTCAAGTTAATCCAATCGACCAATGAAACTTTGAAATCCCTGTATTACATCACAGAAAATTAGATATATAAAAACATCCAGCCAATGAAAATGTACAATGTTGTCTGGAATAGCGTTATGCAAATAAATGGAACGGCTACTAAGCAATTTATTAATGGATTTCCTATCTTATACGTGGGCACAGCGTCCAAATGGAAAATAGATTCTAAAAACCCGAAATTGTCACTTAATTGCAATTGTCAACCCATCATTCAAATTGTATTTACCACCTGTTGTCAGACAATTTGATTCAATGTTATATCTTCACCGAAATAATTATACATTCAGAACAGGTAAAAAATTGCTGTACATGTACAGCAAAGTGAGTACGTGCTGCGACAAAAAAAGCCTATCATGATGTAAACCTTATTATTTGCTTAATAAGTATTAAATGCTTTTTAAGTGAAGTGTATAGTTATTACTTGAGCATTAAAGGCAAAGTAGTTTTAAACAGTATAGACACAGGTTATTTATACGCCAGTCGTCATACAGGACGTATTATATGAAACCCTGAGGCAGGCCTGTGGGCGGGCGGGCATTTGTCTCAATTCATTTCCATATAACTTTAGTTCAGTGTATCCAATATTTACGAAACTTCACATGTGCATTGATATTGATAATAGCAGGAACCCTATTGAACATGGGCTTTACTAGACCAAGGTCAAGTTCACTCATACTAAAATGAGAGTTTTTCTGTAACATTTTTCCGATTCCGGACGATGACTTTAATTCTGTATATCCAATATTCACGAAGCTTTATATGTGTGTTGATGTCCATAACGGCAATAACCTTATTGAATACGGGCTTTGTCCGATCAAGGTCAATGTCACTTATCCTAAAAAAGATTGTTTTTCTGTGACATGTTTCCGTTTCCGGACCTTAACTTTAGTTCTGTTTATCCGATCATCACAAAACTTTACATATTCGTTGATGGGCTTTGCCCGACAAAGGTCAGTGTCACTTTTCCGTAACATGTTTTGGTTTCCGGATGATAACTACAGTTATGCCACTTTAGGGACTTAGATTAAAGGTAAAACAAAATATGATCTATGATAGGTGGTTTTGGTGTCAATATCGACATATCAAATATCTCGATGATGTTTTATTTTCGGAAATATGAAGTGCTGTGTATCCTACAGCAAAAACAAGGTAATTACACCTTTGTTATTACATGCAATGCACCTAATGTACACCTAAGCATTTGATGTTTAATATCTACTCATTTGCTAATGCTCATCGTGCGTTATTAAAGGTGCTTTTTCACATTTAGCTCCCAATTATTGTATGAGCTAAAACATATTGACATCTAAGTTAGACGTGTTTGAACTCGGGTAGTCTCGCAACCACGGCAATAACCGATTTAGGAATTAATGTGTAGGTACACAGAAATTCAAATCGTTAGGGAATACCACTTTGATATGTTTATACGTGTGTGTGTGTGTGTGTGCGCGCGCGCGCGCGCGTGTGTGTGTAGCTTGCTTGCTTTCTTCCGGTGTATTGGTGGTGGTTGCGTTGTGTGTGTGTGTTTTCCTGCTTGACTTTACTACTTTTTTCATGTTAAAACTCAGCTGAATCAGTTCCAAAGTCTCAAAATTGTAATAGTATAAGAAACTTAAACTTTGTAACGTGCAGGTGTAAATATACATTTTCATCATCCTAAATACTCTTTAGGTAAATAAAAAAATTGAAAACTTATTTTTATTCTAATTCACATCTATAGTTTGAATACAAACCTGGTAGAAATTGTCATAAACACTTAGGTGGTCATTTCAGAGGTTTTATTTGTTCTTCTATCTTTTTCATGGTTTATAAATATTTAATTTCAAGATGTTTTAGCATAAAGCTGATAGGAACTGTGGTAATCATTTAGATGGTCATTTCAGGTGTTATTTTATCTATTTGTCATACTTTATATATCATTGCTAGAAGGTTTTAGCCTTGTGCCTGATATGTCTGTAATCTGTCAACTCTAACTATAGTTTCTGTAGTTTCTTCTTCTGTACTCTTCCTAAATGTCAGACGTCATTTTTTAGCAGAAGTTTGATTTTGCATGCATACTTAATAGTTTAAAACGTGTTGCACCGTTACTAGTTCTACATGGCACCATGACCTACCTCCCCGAGCAAAGCTCAACAATGCAAATAACAAAAACTTAACCTTGAAATTAGACTTGTTTCACGTTCTCCTAATTTCATGTCAAACTAAAAATGGTAATTTTCAGAAGATCGGAAAAGTTGGCTACTAGTAGCTGGCTACTAGTAACTGGCTACTTGTAGTAGGAAAACTTGGCTACTAGTAACTGGCTACTAGTAGTAGGAAAAGTTGGTTACTAGTAGCCAGCTACTAGTAACTGGCTACTTGTAATAGAAAAACTTGGCTATTAGTAACTGGCTACTAGTAGTAGGAAAGGTTGGTTACTAGTAACTGGCTACTACTAGTAGGAAACAAGTAGCTGGGTAGATCTAGTCATATTCAAGCCAACTCACACGTAGTTGGAATTTCTACAAGAGACGAGTGTCTGCTTTCTAAAGATAACGTCATTACTTTGCTAACTTCATGTAGCTAGTCAGCTACTTATACCTTTAAAATGCCGATGTATTATTTTGAGCATAATCTGCTCAAAAACGAAACAAGTAGCTAGGTAGTTGTATTGAAGCAAACGCAAATGCATGTAGAATTTCAACAAGAGGAAAGTGTCTTCTTTCCAAAATACCACAGTTACCTCAATTACTTCATGTAGCTAGTCAGCTACTCATACCTTTTGAATGTTGGTATGATTTTCTCAGCACTATATTCTGAACGACACAAGGTGCTGGGTACTTATATTCAAGCAAACTCAAATATATATAGAATATCTACAAGAGGAGAGTGTCTGCTGTCTAAAGATACCGTAGTTATCATAATTACTTCATGTAGTTAGTCAGCTACTCATACCTTTTGAATGTTGGTATAATATTTTCAACACTATATTCTGAAACGAAACAAGTAGCTGGGTAGTTATATTCAAGCAAACTCAAATGTATATAGAATTTCGACAAGATGGGAGTGTCTGCTGTCTAAAGATACCGTAGTTATCTTAATTACTTCATGTAGCTAGTCAGCTACTCATACCTTTTGAATGTTGGTTCAATATTTTCAACACTATATTCTGAAACGAAACAAGTAGCTGGGTAGTTATATTCAAGGAAACTCAAATTTATATAGAATTTCTACAAGAGGAGAGTGTCTGCTGTCTAAAGATACCGTAGTTATCTTAATTACTTCATGTAGCTAGTCAGCTACTCATACCTTTTGAATGTTGGTATAATATTTTCAACACTATATTCTGAAACGAAACAAGTAGCTGGGTAGTTATATTCAAGCAAACTCAAATGTATATAGAATTTCGACAAGAGGAGAGTGTCTGCTGTCTACAGATACCGTAGTTATCTTAATTACTTCATGTAGCTAGTCAGCTACTCATACCTTTTGAATGTTGGTTTAATATTTTCAACACTATATTCCGAAACGAAACAAGTAGCTGGGTAGTTATATTCAAGCAAACTCAATTGTATATAGAATTTCGACAAGAGGAGAGTGTCTGCTGTCTAAAGATACCGTAGTTATCTTAATTACTTCATGTAGCTAGTCAGCTACTCATACCTTTTGAATGTTGGTATAATATTTTCAACACTATATTTTGAAACGAAACAAGTAGCTGGGTAGTTATATTCAAGCAAACTCAAATGTATATAGAATTTCAACAAGAGGAGAGTGTCTGCTGTCTAAAGATACCGTAGTTATCTTAATTACTTCATGTAGCTAGTCAGCTACTCATACCTTTTGAATGTTGGCATAATATTTGCAACACTATATTCTGAAACGAAACAAGTAGCTGGGTAGTTATATTCAAGCAAACTCAAATGTATATAGAATTTCTACAAGAGGAGAGTGTCTGCTGTCTAAAGATACCTTAGTTATCTTAATTACTTCATTGAGCTAGTCAGCTACTCATACCTTTTGAATGTTGGTATAATATTTTCATCACTATATTCTGAAACGAAACAAGTAGCTTGGTAGTTAAATTCAAGCAATAACTTGGACTGTACAATAACATCATTGCAGTCTTTTTTGTCCATAAATTAGAGACAGTTGCATTTTAAAGCCGTCTGGAATGATATGACGTGACGACATCGATGAACCATTCAGCTGCAGATCCGACAAATCTTAGGTGCCTTGACATGTTGCTGGAGTGACCATGCGTACACACGATGATAATGCAAAGTCCACTGCTGCCTCAATTGTGCTGGCCATCTTTTAAGTCCCTTCTAAATTGAGATGTAACCCATCTCATCCCAGAAACCGATGGACAGTACCTGTGAACACATAATATTTATATACATGTATAATAATGTATTACTAGGCCGTATTATAGAAGGCATATATATAACCCATGGTAGCTAAATGCAGGTCAAAATTAATGCAGAAATAATGGAATCATGAATATTAATCAGAATATATTCTATGCTCGGACATGAATATAGGAATGTTTTACCAAGGCAGAAATTGCACAATATTATCTATAATATATCACATGCAAACCGAGTAGACCCTGATCAGACGGTTCCTACATGACAATTAAAGGGGTTTCACTAAAATGCTTACCATTGATCTGATCATATAAGATATACATTGTGAAGTTTTGAAATCACTGTGATAAATATATCATTTGCTCCCATGGTTTCTCCTATGGTTTCATAAATGTTACCTTGAAGATAAGGTGTACAGTCGTAAGAATAGTTGTTTGATGTCGTCAAAGACCTATGTGTTATCATAGGTCTTTGATGTCGTCTGCTATTTCAACTGCTGTTTTCCTGCCTATGTCGTTGGCCCCAACATCCAGAGCAATAGCCTAACGTAAAAATAAAGACATGCATATTAGTAAAACTAGAAAATGGTGTCTGTAAGACACAGCGATGCCCCAATGTTGGTGATTGCTTAGCTGCACATAAAATTCCTTAGCTGCACATAAAATTCCTAAGTCATTTGACCTTGACATTGGGCTTGCGGGCAGCATCGACCAGTGCGTAATGAAAGTATGGGCGATGTTTAGTGTGTATATGCAATAGTCCATGCCAATAGCTATAACGGTTAATGAGATATAAAACAATGAAAAAACTGTGACAATCAATTGCACGTAAAATTACTAAGTCATTTGACCTTGACATTGGGATTTCGGGCAGCATGGGTTCTGTTTGTAAAGAAAGTATAGATGGTATTTAATGTGTACAAGCAATTCCATGCGAATAGCTAGTGGCTAGGGAGATATAAGATGATGAAAAAACTGTGACAATCAACTGCACGTAAGAATATTTGCTCTGTCAAAGTGTGAATGTTTATGATTAAACATGTAATTAATGATCGCATTGATAGCAATGCCATTTTCCCCAACTGGGTGAACTCAAACTGTTATAAATCGATGAAAAATCAACACAGCGTAACAAAATTCAGACTTGATCTGTAATTTATTTATAATAAAGATGCATCACTTCATTATTGTTAGGGTATATTAATTGTGTGATTACTCTTGCATATGAATATTCAAGAAGTAATGGGTTAAAATATTTGGATAAATCAGGAGAAAATCTGATATAGATAGGTAGATAGATCTAGAGATAGATAGAGCTAGAGATAGATAGATCTAGAGATAGATATATAGATAGATAGATAGATAGATAGATAGATAGATAGATAGATAGATAGATAGAATGGTCGTGTTAGAAAAAACCTTAATAAAGCACCCTACCCACCCCATAAAATTAATGATACACGTTCCATTAGTACCATTACATACCTGTGAGACAAACTGTAGACAATGTATTCGTTGATATCGCTGTTGTCACCTCTGTCACTGCTGTCAGAGCTTTCAAACAGCGTCAACATCATTGGAAGTATCATTTTCGTTGAAAGTAATTGTCTGTGTGAAGAGCTAAGTTTGTTTACAACGGAATGCGCATGCTCTACCGGAAGTATGTAAAGATGTTGTCAACATTTTGTATTCGACTCGCTCCAAATTGTTGACGACAAAAATCTCTTGCGCATATGCCCCGCCCACTTTCCGTCAACAACTAAATGTACCAGTCGAATAGGGCCATTCTTTCGAAGACAAACCTTCCAGTGCGCATGCGCAACAAAACTCCACCCACTACTAGACAAATCGAACGAGTTGCTGTTATGACGCTATCGACACGTGAACGAGTATACACAAGTACACGTGTGTAAAACGTGGGAGAGGAAGACTATGTAATGCAAACAACTGAGAGGCAGAATTATAGACCCAATAGTAATTGGGCAAATAAACTGATTGGGCAAATAAACTGAGAGGTAGAATTATAGACCCAATAGAAAATGGACAAATAAATCACGAAACATCCCACCTGTTGAAGCAGGATTATATTGAAAAAGGACTAATGTAAATAAGCAAATAAATCAGGAAATAAGCGCAAACCTGTATTCGAACCCGTAATCCGTTCAACAAAACATAAACAATCAAACCTGTAATATTTTGTAATTATTCTTACTTTAATATTCTAATAATAATATAATGAATGTTTGGGTTTCGCTACCAGTGAATATTTAAATGTGTAAACCGAGTAGACCCTGATTAGACAGCATAGGAGTTGTCTGATCTGGGTCTTTTCGGCTTACAAATCTTCGTTAGATAAGTCTGCTTGCTCGGTGCCAGAGAGCAGGTCAACGACAGATTGTTGTCATTATTGTTGTTATTATTTTGCCTCCAGAAAATTGTGTCAAACTGTTTTACATAGACGGGGAATATTTGATTACGTGACAAAGCCAAATATGGCAATGTTTACAAGAAAAAGGCGCGAAATCAGTTTCACTGTGTAGGATTTTCAAAACATAAACACGTGAGAATATTAACAAAGACGACGTTTGTTTGATTGGTGGGTTTTCTGGGTATTTTGCATAAACGGATGATGTTTTAGATGTACCATAATCACGTGACTATATACAAGTTTGTCATTGCTCAGTGGGCGGGGCTTATAAACTGAGCCTGTTGAAAAGTAGGGCAATCACTAAATCGGTTAGAGCTTATAAACTGCAGTCTTCGAAAATAAGACGGCCTAAAACGCTTCGCTTCGCTCGCGTTATCGGCCGTCTTATTTCCGAAGACTGCAGTTTATAAGCTCTAACCTATACTTGGTGGGTTTTCTTAGTATTTTGCATATATGTTCAAGTATAGGTTAGAGCTTATAAACTGCTGTCTTCGGAAATAAGACGGCCGAAAACGCTAGCGAAGCGAAGCGTTTTAGGCCTTCTTATTTTCGAAGACTGCAGTTTATAAGCTCTAACCGATTTAGTGATTGCCCTACTTTTCAACAGGCCGAGTTTATAAGCCCCGCCCACTGAGCATATGACAAACTTATATACATGTATAGTCACGTGATTATGGTCCATCTAAACCCACATCCGTTTATGCAAAATACTCAGAAACTCACCAATCAATCTTAATTTGCTCACGTGTTTATTGTTTTGAAACTCCTACACAGTAAAACTGTGCCTTTTTCTTTTAAACATTGCCTTATTTGACTTTGTCACGTAATCAAATATTCCTCATCTGTGTGTAAAACAGTTTTTACATAATTTTTCTGGAGTCCAAATAATAATGGCTGACAACAATGTGTCTTTTGACCTGCTATCTGGCACCGAGTTAGTAGACTGATAACCCTTTACCTCATTGTAAGTGACGTCTGTGGACCACTTTGCAAGCCGAGAAGACCCAGATCTGAAGCTCATATATGCTGTCTGATCAGGGTCTACTCGGTTTACATATTTAGATATTCACTGCTACCGAACACCCATATAATACAGCTTATTAATATTAAACATGCATTATGGGCAGATTTATTATTGAAATAAGAATAAACAGGTGAAGGCTTAAATTAAAAGATTACAGGTTTGATTGTTTATGTTTTGTTGAACGGATAACGGTTTCAAATACAGGTTTTTTCTTATTTCCTGATTTATTTGCTTATTTACATTAGTCCTTTTTCAACAATCCTGCTTCAATAGGTGGGATGCTTCTCGATTTATTTTGTCTTTTTTAGTCCACGGTAACCCAATAACTAGATCTATAATTCTGCCTCTCGGTTGTTTTCATACAGTCTTCCTCTCCATGGTCTACACACATGAACACTTGCACACTCGTTCGCGTGTGAATAACGTCATAACATAGCAACTCGTTTTGTCTAGTAGTGGGCGGAGTTTTGTTGCACATGCGCACTGGAAGGTTTGACTTCGAAAGTTACGAGTCGATTTTATAAAATTTATGAGGAATTGAGTCTGAAAAATGTCAAGAATACGGCTCGTTGATTGGATGGAAAAGTAGGGCAATCACTAATCCATATTTCATTTTAACTATATTCTGTCCATGAATATTTAGTAGGTGTTGAAATTTGGAATAAACATAGAACTAGGAAAGGGTTAACCCTTCGCTTGCTAATCGCGTCAATATACCTACCTGTAAATAGTGAAGACCCAGATGAGACAGCTCCTGCAGGAGCTGTCTCATCAGGGTCTGCACTATTTACAAGTTGATTGTGCAACCAGTGCACTCCACAGCAGTGAGTGCGCAGCGAAATACGTGTACACAGTGAAGATATATGTAATTATAAAACAGGGCATGGGTAAAGAAGGAGAAATGTATTTTAAAATTCAACAAGCGAAGGGTTAAACCGTGCATACACGCACACACTCACCTGCACCGACATCCAGTAAGAAAGTAAAGTATAGGAAATAACGTGCATGTCACTAAAATTAAAACAAAAACATTCCCGGTGAATATTCATGTAAGAAATAATGACATCATGAACATTTTATTATTAGATGAATTATATGAACACGGGAATATTTTCCCATAGTATCAAATTTAGAATCAGACCCATATTATTCCATAATACCCCCATTCCACTGAGCGGCGATTCCGCTACGCTTCGAAAGTTTGGTAAAAACGCCGCGAATCGTAGCAGGAGCGGCAACAGCGAAGTAGAAGCGCCCTGATCGTAGTAGAAGCGTAACAGAAGCTTCTTGATCGCCACTTCACGGCGATTGTTTTGACCTTGCTCAAAACAATCGTAGTGGCATCGCCGTGGACTCGAATTGCCGCAGAAGCGTAGTAAGAAATTCATGAACGCAGCAGTATCGTAGCCGCAGCGTGAGTAACGCAGCGCAATCGCAGTCGCATCGCAACAAAAGCGCCGAGATATTTGTCCGCATACAAATGCTTTTTCACACATTTGCAAACAGAGCCGTCTGATCAGGGTCTGCTCTGTTTGCTTATAACATGATATAAATATGATTCTACAGTTTTTGTCAAAGCAAAAACATTTCTTAAAACTGTTAAATTTTAAAAATGCAGCTATTAAATATTCATAAGATCGTTCTTTCTTACATGGATATTGAACAGGGAAAATGTTAATGCTTGAGTAACCCCATGAAAGACTTAACAAACAGAAGACCTAGATCAGGCCCAACACTGTGTTTTTCTTGATCTGGGTCTTCAAAACAATTTGATCAATTTACTTCGAAGGACGATGGTCAACTACTTTGAAATCAGTTTAATCACCCATTTTATATAGAAACGTTCCAAAAGCGCAACAGAAGCGCAGCTCCTGCGCCTAGGTCGAAGCAAGGTCGTAACAGCAACGTTTTAAGCGTAGACAAAGCGTAGTCTGAAATCCCTTGTCGTAGTGGAAGCGTAGTAGAAGCGTCTTGGAGAGACCTCAAGCGCCGTAGAAGCGCAGCAACATCGCGACAGGATCGTAAACAGCGCAGCGAGATCGTTCTTGAAGCGTACTATAAGCGTACTAGAAACGCCCAAGTCCCAAAATTAGGCGCATGACGGCGCTTCTGTGGCGATTTGGAAGATTTTGGAGAAGCGCCATGATCGCCATGAGCGCAGTGGAAACACCGCCAGTCTGCTTTAGTCTGAGATCATTCTCAAGCAAGTGATTGTTCAGATTTCGAGCTTGCTCAAAATCTGACCAATCAGATACTTGGGAATAAACTCAGACTATGACTCAGAAATTTTATAACCTCTGACCAAAGTCCTAATGAGACACGTTTTACTCCTTAGCAAACAGAACCCGAGTCTACTCTGTGAATGCGCGAAAAGGTGTCTCTACCAGGGAAAGGGTTATACATAAACTATGTTATTCTAGTAGTCACTTTTACCACGTTGAGCTTAACCATTTCCATGTTCAATACTTATTCCGAATTTCAATACCTACTGAATATTCATGGACAGAACAGTTATAATGAAATATGAAAAATGGAGCATCACAGCCATTTTTAGAAAGTAAAGAAACTGAACTTTCAAATTCCTCAAGCAATCAGAGCAGAATCTGATCAGGCGGCTCCTATAGTAGCCGTCTGATCTGGGTCGACTATGCTTGCAAATGCGTGAAAACACGTTTATATGAAGCGTCAGTTGAAATATGTCTTATAAATCGGATTTCATTTGGGTTTTTTTATAGATATTAACAGATTAAATCCTGATTAGATTAGAATCCTACTCAATCTTGATCCATATGACAGCAAATGTAACCAGGGATTCGACACGGTAGTGGTCAAAGGGTCAAGACATATTATGTTACGAGGGATTCGACACGGTAGCGGGCAAAAGGTCAAAACTAACAATTTAATCTGGTTCTTAAGGTGTCTTCAAAACACCTCAAACATATATTGTAATATGCATAAGCTTTAGCCTGCTAAGCAAACGTTTGTAGGTAGAAAATGTAAGTGACCTCTGCTGTTACAGAGTATCAACTCCTAACGACACGCCGAGTTACTGATTGTATAGGTAATCACACATCAACCCGCAACAAACTAAAGGATATGTTTAAGAACAAAGCATCTTCCATTCATAATTAATATTTCGTCTACAATAAAACCCCTCTAAACCGGACGTTAAATTAAGCATAAATATTGGTCTCGGAAACAGCTGGCAGCTTAATGCAAGGTGAAAATCATGAAGTTTTCTGCAAGACTTTCACCCCGTATTAAGCAGCCACCTGCCTAAAAGCATCTAAATTCTGTTCTTCTAGAATTCCGGGTTAGAGGGGTTTTACTGTACTAATGACAATTAAAAAGAAAGTAGCAGAAGCAAAATACACATATAAAACAACATTGCAGAAACAACGCCGAACATGACTCGACCCTTTACTCCATGAATATCCATGTAAGAAATAATGACGTCATTAATATTAATTAAATGTGGGTAGTGGCAGAAACTGTAGTCATACGTATCTATATTATTTCATAAGCAAACAATACAGGCCCTGGTCAGAGGGCTCCTACAAGAGCCCTCTGGTCTGAGTCTACTCTGTTTGCAAAGACATAGAAAGGCGTATTTAAGGAGTTAAACTTTAACAACTACTCTTCATAATCTAAGATAAACGAAACTGTATGTTACGTTCGAAAACAACAGAACCTAAGGGGTATATACATGTACTTCTTTATAACAAGACGTACAGGGCCAGATCAGTTGTAAATTACATGACATTATGATTTGAATCTACACAAATAGCCTTTTACAGAGCCATTTCACCCTTTACTCCATAAATACTCTTTTCAATGCCTTTTGCAAACAGTATAGAACCAGATCAGACAGCTTCTATAGCAGCTGTCTGATCAGGATCTGCACTGTTTGCACTCAGGATATTTTAGATCCATACAAATAATTGCAAATGTATACATATCAAAATACAACTAGAGGTAATTAATATGCAAATAGTTTTATTTATAAACATTCATGGAGTGAAGGGTTAAATGCTTTAATTACAATTATTCCGATGAGAGAAATTTGCCTGCGTATCTATTCGTCCACTCGCGCGTGTGTTCGGCTTGTAGTGAATATGCAACTTTGCAGAATTCATTCACCAAGTGATATTTAACATGTAATTATTGTAATCAATAAATCTAATTGATAAGAGGTGTCTTTATTTATATGAAAAAGAGGCCAGCAGCGACGAGGAGTTCGGCCGATGCGTTTGACTTGGATAGTTTAAATGCCAGTGTTATTTATATTTTTCTGGTATAAAACGGCGCGTTTCCCATTTTATGTACAGTGCATGTAGTCCGATCCATATTCTAATGTTAAAATGGGTCAATGAATTAACAGTTTCCCATTTGAACATATTCTACAGTATTTATTTTTGTCATGCTTTGCTCATCAAATACTCGTACATTAGGCGGTGGTATGGTGGGTCCTCATTGTGTATCGGTGCTATTTTAAACACTGGCTGATATACAGTTGAGCCTCGATGTATCGAACTCGGATAGCTCGATCTTCGATATAACACAAGTTAAAATTCGATACCTTCCAAAATTTACAATACAGAATTGTTCTAAAATGTTTCGCTACGCATATCTAGATACATATGCGACAGTTTAATGCAAGTAGAACATAATTTCAGTAAAGTAATTTTAGACAGGTATTAAATTGTGAAATTGATAAATTGCCCGGATTAAAATCGGAAGTCTCGAACTTCTTCTATCTCGAAGTATCTCGGTCCCTTGAAGATCGAGGTTATTAACCAATGACCCCATAGGCTATTTCGACCCAATCCCTATGAATAAATCTACCGAAATGTAGCATTTACTAGAGAAAAGAAAAAAATAGTACTGACTGTGAAAACTAAAGTGTTTGCTCTATTGGAGCAAATGCTCTATTTTTATACCCCAAAAGCTAGGCTTTGGCGGCATATAGTGATCGCACCGTGCGTGGGTGTGTGGGTGTGTGGGTGGGTGTGTGTGTGTACCTTTTGTCCGGAGTATATTTCCTTTGTCACATCAGCTACGAATACCAAATTTAGTGCGTGAGTTGAACTTGGGTTGGCGGAGTGTCGCGTACCATTTTCAGGTCACTATGACCTTGACCTTGACCTTTGACAGCGATTTTACAAAAAGCTTATACCTTACCAGCTATAAAAACCTTGTCCGGAGTATATCTCCTATACCTTACCACCTACGGATTCCAAATTTAGTGTATGAGTTCATCTTGGGATGGCGGAGTGTCGCGTACCATTTTCAGGTCACTGTGACCTTGACCTTGACCTTTGACCTCTATTTTACGAAAAGCTTGTCCGGAGCATATCTCCTTACCAGCTACGGATTCCAAATCCAAATTTGGTGTGTGAGTTTATCTTGGGATGGAGGAGTGTCGCGTACCATTTTCATGTCACTGTGACCTTGACCTTGACCTTTGACAGCGAATTTACAAAAAGCTTATACCTTACCAGCTTCAAAAACCTTGTCCGGGGTATATCTCCTATACCTTACCAGCTACGGATTCCAAATTTGGTGTGAGTTCATCTTGGGATGGTGGAGTGTCGCGTACCATTTTCAGGTCACTGTGACATTGACCTTGACTTTTGACCTCAATTATACAAAAAGATTGTCCGGAGCATATCTCCTATACCTTACCAGCTACTGATTCCAAATTTGGTGTGTGAGTTCATCTTGGGATGGCGGAGTGTCGCGTACCATTTTCAAGTCACTGTAACCTTGACCTTTGACCTCGATTTTACAAAAAGCTTGTCCGGAGCATATCTCCTTACCAGCTACGGATTCCAAATCCAAATTTGGTGTGTGAGTTTATCTTGGGATGGAGGAGTGTCACGTACCATTTTCATGTCACTGTGCCTTGACTTTGACCTTTGACCTTGATTTTACAAAAAGCTTGTCCGGAGCATATCTCCTATACCTTACCAGCTACGGATTCCAAATTTGGTGTGTGATATCATCTTGAGATGGCGGAGTGTCGCATACTATTTTCAGGTCACTGTGACCTTGACCTTGACTTTTGACCTCGGTTTTACAAAAAGCTTGTCCGGAGCATATCTCCTTACAAGCTACGGATTCCAAATCCAAATTTGGTGTGAGTTTATCTTTGAATGGAGGAGTGTCGCGTACCATTTTCATGTCACTATGATCTTGATTTTGACCTTTGACCTTGATTTTACAAAAAGCTTGTCCAGAGCATATTTCCTATACCTTACCAGCTACCGATTCCAAATTTGGTGTGCGAGTTCATCTTGGGATGGCGGAGAGTCGCGTACCATTTTCAGGTCATTGAGACCTTGACCTTGACCTTTGACCTCGATTTTACAAAAAGCGTATACCTTACCAGTTACAAAAAGCTTGTCCGGAGCATATCTCCTATACCTTACCACCTACGGATTCCAAATTTGGTGTGTGAGATCATCCTGAGATGACGGAGTGTCGCGTACCATTTTCAGGTCACTGCGACCTTGACCTTGACCTTTGACCTCGATTTTACAAAAAGCTTGTCCGGAGCATATCTACTTACCAGCTACGGATTCCAAATTTGGTGTGTGAGTTTATCTTGGGATGGAGGAGTGTCGTGTACCATTTTCATGTCACCTTGACCTTTGACCTCGATTTTACAAAAAGGTTGTCCAGAGAATATCTCCTATACCTTACCAGCTACGGATTCCAAATTTGGTGTGTGAGATCATCTTGGGATGGCGGAGTGTCGCATACCATTTTCAGGTCACTGTGACCTTGACCTTGACCTTTGACCTCGATTTTACAAAAAGCTTGTCCGGAGCATATCTCCTAACCTGCTACGGATTCCAAATCCAAATTTGGTGTGAGTTTATCTTTGAATGGAGGAGTGTCGCGTACCATTTTCATGTCACTATGATCTTGATTTTGACCTTGACCTTGATTTTACAAAAAGCTTGTCCGGAGCATTTCTCCTATACCTTACCAGCTACCGATTCCAAATTTGGTTTGCGATATCATCCTGAGATGACCGAGTGTCGCGTACCATTTTCAGGTCACTGCCACCTTGACCTTGACCTTTGACCTCGATTTTACAAAAAAGTTTATCCGGAGCATATCTACTTACCAGCTACGGATTCCAAATTTGGTGTGTGAGTTTATCTTGGGATGAAGGAGTGTCGTGTACCATTTTCATGTCACCCTGACCTTTGACCTCGATTTTACAAAAAGCTTGTCCAGAGAATATCTCCTATACCTTACCAGCTACGGATTCCAAATTTGGTGTGTGAGTTCATCTTGGGATGGCGGAGTGCCGCGTACCATTTTCAGGTCACTGTGACCTTGACTTTGACCTTTGACCTCGATTTTTCAAAAAGCTTGTCCAGAGCATATCTCCTATACCTTACCAGCTACAGATTCCAAATTTGGTTTGTGAGTTCATCTTGGGATGGTGGAGAGTCGTGTACCATTTTCAGATCACTGACCTTGACCTTTGACCTCAATTTTACAGTCTGGAGCATATCTCCTACACCTAGCATATCGTTGGAAAGGTTTCACTGCAGTGAATATGACACTTTGGTCAATGGACAAATCGGCTGAATACAAGCGGGTTGCCTGCCCTTGTTTGTGTCTCAGCCCAATGAATTATTTTTCTTATATAATAAGCTACCGGGGAGATTTGGAATATACATATAAGAACAAAAGATGTTCAGTTCTAGCCAGTAAATTGATTGATATCAAGGTTTCGAATCTGGGACCTCAAAATAGTGCAATAAAGCGAAAATCCGAACCAAAAGGGCATAAATCGATAGATCTCATCAGGACCAGCAACTTTGCAATTTACTTTGGTTTTCTATCTTTCTCCGATCTTGAATTATGACGGTTTTAATATTTCAATTTTGTTACCTCACCCACATTCGTGCCGAGAAACCGGTGGTTGTCGGTCGTGTTGTCCTGGTCCACATGCAATCAAACCCAGGCTTGTAACATATCGTTTGAAAGGTTTCAATGCAACGAGTATGACACTATGGTCAAAGGAAAACTCGGCTGAGTACAAGCGGGTTGTCTACCCTTGTTTTTGTCATCAGCCTTTAAATTTTCTCTTATAACAAGCTACCGGGGAGATTTCGAATATATATGTAAGAACAAAAGATGTTCAGTTCTAGCCAGTAAATCGATTGATACCAAGATTTCGAACCTGGGACCTCACAATCGTACACTAGAGCGAAAATCTGAACCAAAAGTGATTGGTGCAAAAACTCAACAGCAATCGACAGAGCTTGTCTAATGAAGCAAAATTACTGTTTACACTATCTTTCTATCTCCTATGGATCCTGAAGTATGGCGGATCGAACTTTGGACGGAAATGGTTTTCGGTCCTGTTCTCGGCCAGTCGCATAGAGAACCCAGTTAACATAGCATCAATCGATAGATCTCGACAGGACAATCAACTTTGCAATTTACTTTGGTTTTCTATCTTTCTCTGTTCAAAAGCTATGACGGTGTTAATATTTCAATGTTGTTACCCCACCCACATTCGTACCGAGAGGCCGGGAGCTGTCGGTCGTGTTGTATTTATCCAAATGCAATCAAACCCAGGCTTGTAACATATCGTTGGAAAGGTTTCAATGCAGTGAGTATGAGGCTATGGTTAAATGGACAACTCGGCTGAATACAAGCGGTTGTCTGCCCTTGTTTGTGTCTCAGAATAATGAATTAAATTTTCTCTTATAACAAGCTACCGGGGAGATTTTGAATACATATGTAAGAACAAAAGTTGTTCAGTTCTAGCCAGTAAATCGATTGATATCACAGTTTCGAACCTGGGACCTCCCAATCGTGCACTAGAGCGAAAATCTGAACCAAAAGTGCTAGGTGAAAAAACGCGACAGCAATCGACAGAGATTGTCTATTGAAGCAAAATTACTGTTTACACTATCTTTCTATCTCCTATGGATCCTGAGTTATGCCGGATCGAACTTTGGACGGAAATGATTTTCGGTCCCGTCCTCGGCCTATCGCATAGAGAACCCAGTTAACATGGCATCGATCGATAGATCTCGACAGGACAAGCAACTTTGCAATTTACTTTGGTTTTCTATCTTTCTCTGATCAAAAGCTATGACGGTGTTAATATTTCAATGTTGTTACCCCACCCACATTCGTGCCGAGAGGCCGGGAGCTGTCGGTCGTGTTGTATTTATCCAAATGCAATCAAACCCAGGCTTGTAACATATCGTTGGAAAGGTTTCAATGCAGTGAGTATGAGACTATGGTTAAATGGACAACTCGGCTGAATACAAGCGGGTTGTCTGCCCTTGTTTGTGTCTCAGACTAATGAATTAAATTTTCTCTTATAACAAGCTACCGGGGAGATTTTGAATACATATGTAAGAACAAAAGTTGTTCAGTTCTAGCCAGTAAATCGATTGATATCAAAGTTTCGAACCTGGGACCTCCCAATCGTGCACTAGAGCGAAAATCTGAACCAAAAGTGCTAGGTGAAAAAACGCGACAGCAATCGACAGAGATTGTCTAATGAAGCAAAATTACTGTTTACACTATCTTTCTATCTCCTATGGATCCTGAGTTATGCCGGATCGAACTTTGGACGGAAATGGTTTTCGGTCCCGTTCACGGCCAATCTAATAGAGAACCCAGTTAACATGGCATCGATCGATAGATCTCGACAGGACAAGCAACTTTGCAATTTACTTTGGTTTTTCTGTCTTTCTCTGTTCAAAAGTTATGACGGTTCTAAAATTTCAATTTTGTTACCCCACCCACATTCGTGCCGAGAGGCCGGTGGTTGTTGGTCGTGTTGTCCTTATCCAAATGCAATCAAACCCAGGCTTGTAACATATCGTTGGAAAGGTTTCAATGCAGTGAGTATGAGACTATGGTTAAATGGACAACTCGGCTGAATACAAGCGGGTTGTCTGCCCTTGTTTGTGTCTCAGACTAATGAATTAAATTTTCTCTTATAACAAGCTACCGGGGAGATTTCGAATACATATGTAAGAACAAAGGTTGTTCAGTTCTAGCCAGTAAATCGATTGATATCAAAGTGTCGAACCTGGGACCTCCAAATCGTGCACTAGAGCGAAATTCTGAACCAAAAGTGCTAGGTGAAAAAACGCGACAGCAATCGACAGAGATTGTCTAATTAAGCAAAATTACTGTTTACACTATCTTTCTATCTCCTATGGATCATGAGTTATGCCGGATCGAACTTTGGACGGAAATGGTTTTCGGTCCCGTTCTCGGCCAATCGCATAGAGAACCCAGTTACCATGGCATCGATCGATAGATCTCGACAGGACAAGCAACTTTGCAATTTACTTTGGTTTTCTGTCTTTCTCTGTTCAAAAGTTATGACGGTTCTAAAATTTCAATTTTGTTACCCCACCCACATTCGTGCCTAGAGGCCGGTGGTTGTTGGTCGTGTTGTCCTTATCCAAATGCAATCAAACCCAGGCTTGTAACATATCGTTGGAAAGGTTTCAATGCAGTGAGTATGAGACTATGGTTAAATGGACAACTCGGCTGAATACAAGCGGGTTGTCTGCCCTTGTTTGTGTCTCAGACTAATGAATTAAATTTTCTCTTATAACAAGCTACCGGGGAGATTTCGAATACATATGTAAGAACAAAAGTTGTTCAGTTCTAGCCAGTAAATCGATTGATATCAAAGTTTCGAACCTGGGACCTCCCAATCGTGCACTAGAGCGAAAATCTGAACCAAAAGTGCTAGGTGAAAAAACGCGACAGCAATCGACAGAGCTTGTCTAATGAAGCAAAATTACTGTTTACACTATCTTTCTATCTCCTATGGATCCTGAGTTATGCCGGATCGAACTTTGGACGGAAATGGTATTCGGTCCCGTTCTCGGCCAATCGCATAGAGAACCCAGTTACCATGGCATCGATCGATAGATCTCGACAGGACAAGCAACTTTGCAATTTACTTTGGTTTTCTGTCTTTCTCTGTTCAAAAGTTATGAGGGTTCTAAAATTTCAATTTTGTTACCCCACCCACATTCGTGCCGAGAGGCCGGTGGTTATCGGTCGTGTTGTCCTTATCCAAATGCAATCAAACCCAGGCTTGTAACATATCGTTGGAAAGGTTTCAATGCAGTGAGTATGAGACTATGGTTAAATGGACAACTCGGCTGAATACAAGCGGGTTGTCTGCCCTTGTTTGTGTCTCAGACTGATGAATTAAATTTTCTCTTATAACAAGTTACCGGGAAGATTTCGAATACATATGTAAGATCAAAAGTTGTTAAGTTCTAGCCAGTAAATCGATTGATATCAAAGTTTCGAACCTGGGACCTCCCAATCGTGCACTAGAGCGAAAATCTGAACCAAAAGTGCTAGGTGAAAAAACGCGACAGCAATCGACAGAGATTGTCTAATGAAGCAAAATTACTGTTTACACTATCTTTCTATCTCCTATGGATCCTGAGTTATGCCGGATCGAACTTTGGACGGAAATGGTTTTCGGTCCCGTTCTCGGCCTATCGCATAGAGAACCCAGTTAACATGGCATCGATCGATAGATCTCGACAGGACAAGCAACTTTGCAATTTACTTTGGTTTTCTATCTTTCTCTGTTCAAAAGTTATGACGGTGTTAATATTTCAATTTTGTTACCCCACCCACATTCGTGCCGAGAGGCCGGTGGTTGTCGGTCGTGTTGTCCTGATCCAAATGCAATCAAACCCAGGCTTGTAACATATCGTTGGAAAGGTTTCAATGCATTGAGTATGTCACTATGGTTAAATAAACAATTCGGCTGAATACATGCGAGTTGTCTGCCCTTGTGTGTGTCTCAGCCTAATAAATTAAATGTTCTCTTATAACAAGCTACCGGGGAGATTTCGAATATATATGTAAGAACAAAGGTTGTTCAGTTTTATCCAGTAAATCGATTGATATCAAGGTTTCGAACCTGGGACCTCACAATCGTGCACTAGAGCGAAAATCTGAACCAAAAGTGCTAGATGAAAAAACTCAACAGCAATCGACAGAGCTTGTCTAATGAAGCAAAAGTATTGTTTACACTATCTTTCTATCTCCTATGGATCCTGAGTTATGCCGGATCGAACTTTGGACGGAAATGGTTTTCGGTCCCGTTCTCGGCCAGTCGCATAGAGAACCCAGTTAACATGGCGTCGATCGATAGATCTCGACAGGACAAGCAACTTTGCAATTTACTTTGGTTTTCTATCTTTCTCTGTTCAAAAGTTATGACGGTGTTAATATTTCAATTTCGTTACCCCACCCACATTCGTACCGAGAGGCCGGTGGTTGTCGGTCGTGTTGTCCTTATCCAAATGCAATCAAACTCAGGCTTGTAACATATCGTTGGAAAGGTTTCAATGCAGTGAGTATGAGGCTATGGTTAAATGGACAACTCGGCTGAATACAAGCGGGTTGTCTGCCCTTGTTTGTGTCTCAGTCTAATAAATTAAATTTTCTCTTATAACAAGCTACCGGGGAGATTTCGAATATATATGTAAGAACAAAAGTTGTTCAGTTTTAGCTAGTAAATCGATTGATATCAAGGTTTCGAACCTGGGACCTCACAATCGTGCACTAGAGCGAAAATCCGAACTAAGTTATACCAGTTCAAAATATGGCCGGTTACGAGGTTACAGCGAGACACCTTACACAGCGTAGTCAGGGCTAACCCTAACCTAACCCTAATTATACTGTTTTGTGCCGAGTGTCCCTGAGTACACAAAATGATCAGGGTCCACCTTATTAATCTTGGGTCAGTACTGAAACTTGGTATATAAGTACATTTCGAGTATAACTACTAATGTCCCCTACGAATTCGGGGTAGGGTAAATTACTTTTGGCGCATTTCTGGTCAACTTTGAGGGACACTCCAACCCTTGATTTTTAGCCCCCAGCGATTACGCAACACCAATCGTGACCTTTCAATGTCGGGTGTCGATGACCTTGACCCAACCACATACCCAGCACAAAAAATCTATCTCCAGGCGTTGAGATTATGATGCTGTGTCAGGTATACAATTTAACCTAACAAAAGTCCGCAACTTTCGTGATCCGTTTATGACACTTTTATTTATCTTCCGAATATGGCGATGTTGGTGTCAAAAGATGCAGTATCAAAAGGTCTTTAGAGCCTGTAAGTATCATTTCCGAAAACTTCCATATAAGGAACTTATTTCAATTTCCGTGGGTTGAATTTTGATAGGGTTTGGTGGTTGAAGTGTCCCTGTCCGTATTTGGGCAATAAAAAACTTATCGTTTGACCGATTTCAATTCAAAAAGGTATCGACGTGTTGGGCATGTTAAGATCTACAGAATGACATATCGTTTGATAGTCTAACCCTATGCGTTCTCCTTTAGTTTACTTTTAGTAAAAAAACAAACAAGTTAAATATAGACACTTCCTTAAATGGACGAGTTATATTAAACGTTCATAACGCGCTTAGAACTTAATATTTCTGTGTTTTTTTTTCATGTACGTGTAGAACTATTCAAGATGTAAAAGGTAAAGTCATATCATGTGTCAACACAGAGTTTTAATAAGGTTGCCAGTTATGACACAGATACATGTACAACCAAACCGCTCCGGATTTGCTCATTTTAAATGTTTGAAACCTGATATCTCAGTCATTTTTCAATATTTTTCCAATATTTTTGCGCCGACTTGTAGCTGTTTACTAGGTTGTACAAACGCACTAAATTCACATTCCTCGGTGTAGGCGTTCGTCCGTCAGAGCGCGAAAACCCTTTTGGCGCCAAAACAGTTCCTTGTTCTACAGCGATTACCGCCGTTTTTTGGGGTCCCATTATTACATAATCTCTGCATATATTCTTTATATCTATATACCAATATAAAGAACTAATATTGGACAGAACTTAGGCATAAATATATTGGTCTGTCCGCTTTTGTGTATGTCTGTACGAGGTCTTGAATTAGCTAAGAATCGCGAAAATTACCTTTTCTTTTTTCGAAATTTACGAAATTTGACGGGCATTTCCGAATCGATCTCGCAATGTCTACGCAATTAATTTATCATGCATATGAAGATTTAATTATGCGCAGTCAACTGGTTATAAGTACATTACCGAGAACCCTCGATATAGTTGATTCTAGGCTCGATCCCGGAGGCCCGCTAAAGAGTCCAAAATGCACCTTCTGTGCCCTATTTAATGGAGCCCTGGGCTCTATATACTTTATCTTTTATTTTAAACCTACTTCTACGTATTAAACATGTTATTTTTTACAAGCTAGTATTCTAATATAATGCGTACGGATGTTCGTCCTTCCGTACGCGCCGTTTTCTAGGCCCACAGAGCTAAATTTGTGAAAATCGGGCCATTTTGGTCTATTTTGATGGTTATTTCTACATCAATTATTTGTATCTAGTATTTTTCTTTACATATGTATGTAGGTAACAAAGATATAAACAAAATCACACAGATTACATAGAATTTGGGGCATTCGTTCGTCCGTATAGCTTAAGAAACGGCCAAACTCACGGCTAACCCTAACCTAACATAACCCTAACCCTAACCCTACTTATAGACCCCAGAAATATAAGCAGAGCTATATTAATTTCATTTTGGGTTATATAGTAATGATTAGACCAGACACAGACAGACCGACTCTGTTCAATAGATAGTGATGCCTTACACATTGTAACAGTCAAGTACACATTTTATTTCTGTTTTGTTTGTATCGGGTTTTACGTTATAGTCAAATACATAGCTAAATATAGGTGGAGAAAAGACCCGGCTTTAGATTGAATTGCATTATTCTGTGCTAAAGAGTCCAAAATGCACCTTCTGTGCCCTATTTAATGGAGCCCTGGGCTCTATATACTTTATCTTTTATTTTAAACCTACTTCTACGTATTAAACATGTTATTCTTTACAACTAGTATTCTAATATAATGCATACGGATGTTCGTCCGTCCGCACGCGCCGTTCTCTAGGCCCACAGAGCTAATTTTGTGAAAATCGGGCCATTTTGGTCTATTTTGATGGTTATTTCTACATCAATTATTTGTATCTAGTATTTTTCTTTACATATGTATGTAGGTAACAAAGATATAAACAAAATCACACAGATTACATAGAATTTGGGACATTCGTTCGTCCGTACAGATTATGAAACAGCCAAACTCACGGCTAACCCTAGCCCTAACCTAACATAACCCTAACCCTACTTATAGACCCTAGAAATATAAGCAGAGCTATATTAATTTCATTTAGGGTTATATAGTAATGATTAGACCAGACACAGACAGACCGACTCTGTTCAATAGATAGTGATGCCTTACACATTGTAACAGTCAAGTACACATTTTATTTCTGTTTTGTTTGTATCGGGTTTTACGTTATAGTCAAATACATAGCTAAATATAGGTGGAGAAAAGCCCCGGCTTTAGATTGAATTGCATTATTCTGTGCTCAGAAGAACCAAAGACGGATTGCGGAAGGACACAGTTTACGAAGCAAACATACTATACATTGCGGCTAATTCAGATAATGATATACATTATTAATTTACAAGCATTTTATATACATCTCAATACATATAGTCTACATATATTTAAAATTATACTTTAGCCTTTCTTTACGATGTACATTATAAATGTAAATTAAAAACCCATGTTCAATTTTCCATATAAGAAAAAAATGAAGGCATTTAACGGACTGGGAAACATTTAGAATACATTAGGATTGTGTGGTGACAACCAGAGCTTACCCTGATAAGACAGCTCTAACAGGAGCTCTACTCTCTTTTTCAATGCCGGAAACACGCTATATGAGGGAAAGGGTTAAATCAAAGCAGTTATTTATAGACCTCGCAAATATCATCATACACCCTACATATGGCTATAGACGTTCTCTATTTACACTCAAAACAATTATGTGTAGACCTCAAACACATATACACCTCGCATGTAGACTTAGATATTATATACAGTAACTGCTGAACCGGCTCTATCTAAACCCGACAAAATGACTCAAGGCTACGATTTATAGACCTCGTAAACATATACGCCCCATTGGCGGAATCAGTAAGTTAATATACTCTTACATGTTAATATTCTGTATCCAAAATAAAACAAGATTTTTTTTTTTAATAAAAACTCGGAGGAATAACTTTAAACTATTTTGTTACTTTCCAATATGTAAGTTGTCTTCCATAACATCGACTCTGTTTGAGAAACCATTAAATATTGTTTCACACTGAGTAATGCATATACAAAAAAACAGTTACCTTTTTGCGTTGTGATTAGTTTTTTGCCTGAAAATATGTGCCGCTTAAAATATGAAAGTACTCAACAAAAACGTTAAGGAATTTGTGTTTGAGGGGCTATGACACAAGATCTAAAATATTTGAAACATTTTGAATTTCGCGGTATCATAAAGTGTCCATTTTTCCTCAGAAGGATGCTTTATTTGAACTTTCAACACCTAAAGCGTCTTAAAAAATCAATGTCAAAGTTAACTGGTCTTTTCCGTCATTTTTCGCAAATTAAAATATTGGTTTGATTGCGTAAAGAGTGTCACTGTATAGTTTCACCCAAACACTCTAAAAAAATAAATACAAATCGAATGGTTGTTTGTTTTGGGGTTCTTTTGTTCCATTGCTTTCTGAAATTTCCTTAGCTTTTTTTGTTCAGTATATAACTAGACAATGTCACCTACGTAAAAGTGGGTTTTATGAAGTTTTGCAATCAAAGTAATTATTTGTATACCTCACAAACATATAAACCCCGCATGCAGATTAAATATTATATACAGTAACTGACGAACGTTCCCTATCTGAAATCGGCAAAACGACTCAACACAACGATTTATAGACCTCGCAAACATATACGCCCCATTGGCCAAATCAGTATGTACATAATATACGTGTACATGTTAATATTCTCTATCCAAAATAAAAGGAGTTTCGTTTTGAAATAGAAGCTCAGAGGAATGACTTTAACTTAATTAGTTGGTTTCCAATGTGTAAGTTGTTTGCTCATAACTTCCATAACATCGATATTGTTTGAGAAAGCATGAAATACCGCTTCACACTGAGCGATGAAGAAAAAAGCCAGTTACCTGTTTGCGTTGTTATTTAGTTTTTGTCTAAAAATTATGCCGCCTATAAGATGAACGTTTACCCAGGCGTATGTAGTGACAAACAGAGCAGACCCTGATAAGACAGCTCCAACAGGAGCTCGCTGGTCTGGGTCTACTCTCTTTATCAATGCCGGAAACACGTTATATGAGGGATAGGGTTAAATCAAAGCTATTACTTGTAGACTTCGCCAATATAATCATACACCATGTACACGGCTATAGATGTTCTCTATTTACATTCATAATAATTATTTATAAACCTCAAAACGTATACACCTCACATGCATTCTAAAATATTATATACAGTAACTGCTGAACCGTCTCTATCTAAAATCGACAAAATGACTAAAGGCAATGATTTATAGACCTCGCAAACATATACGCCCCATTGGCGGAATCAGAAAGTATATATACTCTTGCATGTTACTATTCTCTATCCAAAATAAAACAAGTTTCTGTTTTAAATAAAAGCTTGGAGGAATGACTTTAACTTAATTAGTTAGTTTCCAATATGTAAGTTGCTTTCTCATAACTTCCAATAACATCCATTCTGTTTGAGAAATCATTAAATAGTGTTTCACACTGAGTGATGCAGAAAAAAAGAGCAATTACCTGCTTGCGTTGTGATTAGTTTTTTGTCTAAATATATGTGCCGCCTACAAGATGAAAGTATAATTAGACAACGTCACATACGTAAGAGTGGAATACATGAAGTTCTGTAATCAAAGCAATTATTTATAGACCTCACAAACATATACATCCCGCATGCAGATTAGATATTATATACAGTAACTAATGAACGGTCTTTATATGAAATCAGCAAAATGACTCAAAGCAACGATTTATAGACCTCGCAAACATATACGTCCCATTGGCGGAATCAGAAAGTATATGATATAATTGTACATTTTAATACTCTCTATCCAAAATAAAACAAGTTGTTTTTTACCCCCCCCCCCCCAATTACCTGTTTAGCGTTGGAATTAGTTTTTTGTCTAAAATTATGTGCCGACTACAAGACGAAAGTATACCTAGGCAGTGTCACATACGTAAGAGTGGGATATATGAAGGTCTGCAAAAGAAAAGATGTTCTTACACATCAAATGTGATGTTCGTAATTGCCCTATCACACTAGTGTATAAGTTGAACGTGTAAACTACGTACGAAAGGTTTCGAAAGAACTGGCCATACGCACGCATTTTGAGCGTATGAACCCGAAATTACAACCACTATATATTCGATGAACGTATTAGCAGTGTATGAATAGCATATGTGAACCGTATATCTGGCGTATAGGCAGCACATGGGAACGTATACGAGCGTATGTCAACATGTCACCGCCATTGTATAGCAGCATAAAAGTAGCGCATGCGGGCATACGAGTAACACATGCTTGGCGCATGTGAGCGTTTGAGTAGCGTATGAATCGCCAGGAATACGTTAGATACGTTAGTCGTTCGTCAGAATAACGTTACAAATAAGTTGCTGATATATCCATATGATAACTCTACTAGCCACCTTCATGCCACCATATGTAAAGCGTATTTGACTGATATGTGGCATGCCTTTTACGACACTCTAGCGTATTCAACGTGTGCCTAGCGCATGGTGATCGTGTGCGTAATATATAACTCATACGATCATATACGCTGAAATTTTTTAACATGATCAAACATTATTTCCGACCTCTGCGTATGAGAACGTTCATCGATGTATGGCAGCGTACTTGAATGAGCATAGGCCAATGTCAGACTGCTTGGAAGGATACATGAAGTAGAAAAAATATTGCACAAAATGGCCTGATAGGTTTAAGTGTTAAAAAGTTTATATTGTGTAAAATATTAGATAATACTTCACAATAGATGTAATCGGAGTTGACTTTCATATTTCAGATCTTCTCATGCAGGTTTGCATTATCATTTTATTTCTTCGATTAAACATTTTTAATTGTTTGACAAATCTGGGAGGGGAAATTTGGAGATAATAAGGGGAAATATAAGTAAATATGTTTCAGAAAGGGACTTGGGCCGAACGTTGACCCAAAACTGACCTAAAAGCACCACTGAAACACTATCGAAACAATTGTGCCACTGAGACGTTCGACAAATTCGTATGTTATTCAATGTAACAATAAATTTAATACGCTTGCATGCTGACCAAATCGATTGTACTATCTGTATTTAGTAACTTGGGCGGAACCAATTATCAATAGTAAAATCGAAACCGATTTTTAACACTTGTCACGATAGTTTCGTGAAACAATTTCCATGGCGATTCCAAGCTCTCATGGGAAGGACAAGGTGATAGACATATGTATAGGATTCACACTCCGCAATGTTAAGATGAGCATACGCACCAAATCTGGTGTCCTTAAGTAAGATATCATAGGCGCCATGTCCCAGTCAAGGTTTTTGATAACTGAGCTCAAAGATCATATGCCTTTGTATTGCTAAGTGATTTGACATACTGCAATTATATATTTACGCTTGTACTCAGGGCCGGGTCTATCATTCTATTTTGTGTTCTTAATCTGTATACATGTATATGTAGATAGATCAAGATCTGCAGAACCTCACATGATGTTCGTTTCCTAAGATCACTAGATTCACTGCTTATGGATTTTGGCGGTTCACACTATTCTCTTGGTTGTAGATCTAGATCTACTTCCTCCACTCTCTTATGTTAATCTAATATGATAAATTTCATGGATAAATCATAGGTAAGTGATCGTTTAAATAGTTGTGGTGGCAACCTAACAACCGTTTCCAGGTTGAGTATGTGGGTGCGTTGTAAAGGAAGGGGTTTAATTCTAATAAGAAAAATACGTCACTACATACTGCATAATCTTTACAAACTCCCAATAACCGTAAAAACTTACCATCCGCTTTGAAAATTTGTCAACTTATTCTGCCTTTTTCGATGTGCGAAATCATAATAACTGATATAATCATTGGTTAAATTCGCATTTCCCATAGTTGTCAATGGCTTGATTGTGATAAGAGTGAGGTTATGTAACGCCGGGGTCCATGCGTTCTACTATTGGAGACCAGGGTAATTACCCCACCTCTCCCGTGAAGTTTTCACCCCTTTAGATGGGCTCTTTTGACCTAACATTGTAAAATCTTTGACAGGCACGCATTTCTCCGCTGGACTAAACTGAATATGCGAGCAAATAGGTAAGGGCTCCAGTACCCAGGAGTGGGGGTACACTGTCCGTCGATAAAGAGCTGCTCTTAAAAAACCTGGCAATTTCCGTGAAACAGAACGAGTCAGTTTAAAAGATAAAGAAATAATATCAAAAAATACTTAAACTATATATTACACCCCATAAACATGCTATGGGGTGTAATATACAGCTCAGGCTATAATATGTTACGGGGTGTAATATACATTTCTAGACTGGTTCTCAATTTTTACCACAGATATGGGGTATATAATTGACACATTTTAAACACAGTCTAAAATGGCGGATACCTATCAAAGGGAGACAATCCAAATAGAATTTCGATATGAAACCTTGTTATGAGAATGAGGTTATTTTTCTTTAAAAGTCATTTTTACGCATAGATATAGCACTCATTTTGGGGGGTTCTATATATACCCCCTAAGTATATACAACCTCTCAACAAGGCGAAATTTAGACACAAACCTCATAAGTGACCATGTCTCTTAGTATACAGAAACAGACAGAGGCAGAGAGTAAAACATTGTATCGCATACAGTAGAACCGCGCTCTACAGCCAAGCTAATAATTTAACATACACAGGAGAGAGAGAGAGAGAGAGAGAGAGAGAGAGAGAGAGAGAGAGAGAGAGAGAGAGAGAGAGAGAGAGACACACACACACACACACACACACAAACACAGACAGAGAGACACAAACAGACAGACACAGAGAGAGACAGAGACAGAGAGGGAGATAGAGAGAAAGAGGGGAGAGAGCGCAGAGAGACAGACAGACAGACATGTGCAGAAAAACAGAGACAGACAGAGACAGACAAAGACAGATAGAGAGACAGAGAGAGACAGGCAGAAAGACAGACAGATACAGAGAGACAGACAGACAGAGACACGCAGACAGACAGAGACAGAGAGACGCAGACAGAGACACAGACAGAGAGAGACAGATAGAGAGGCAGAGAGACGCAGAGACAGACAGACAGACAGACACAGAGACAGAAAGACAGACAAACAGACAGAGACAGCGATTGAGACAGAGACAGTGAGACAGAGAGAGACACACAGACAGGCAGAGACAGAAAGACAGATACCGAGACAGACAGACAGACAGACAAAGACAGACAAAGACAGATAGACAGAGATATAGAGGAAAGAGAGAGAGACAAGCAAACAGACATATAGACATACAGAGAGGTAGAGAGAGATGGAAAAAGAGACAGAGAGAGGGAGATCGAGAGAGGGCGGTGAGCATGTGCGTGTATGCATGGTTTAAGTCCCATTTCAAAACTAGAGTTGACACAGATTGGGTTTTAGTTAGTTAACCCTTTCCCTGTTCTATGTTTATTTCAAATTCCTATACCTACTGAATATTCCTGGACAAAATAGTTACAACTATATATGGAAGATGAAGCATTGTACCCATTTTAGAAAGTAAAAAGACAGATCTTTCAAATTCCATTAGCAAACAGAGCAGACCCTGATCAGACGGCTCCTATAGGAGCCGTCTGATCTGGGTATACTCTGTTTGCAAATGCGTGAAAACACATTTATATGAGTGAAAGGGTTAAGAGATACTCGGAATCTTATATGGATCCAAACTGCTAATGCATTCATTGATTGCCGTTTGTGTGCACAATGTAAAACATGCACCCGAGTAAATGTATGGGCTAGTAAAGCAGGTTTCACGTCCCATGTGTACAAGTACCAATATTAAAATAAGCCCATGCGTGTATTTTGCAGAGATCCTATAGGCCTAATGTAGTTATCTCTGAATATTTGGACCAGATAAAACGTGTGCTTGAGTTTAAATATATTGTTTAACCTTTCATCGCCAGATAAGACGTCTGTGTGAATTGAAACCTTCCCTCGTGTAAACACGTTTTACGCCTAAGCAAATAGAGTTGGTCCAGATCGGACAGCTTTTATATGAACTGTGTAATTCGATATGTCCTGTATGTTTGTGTAATTACGAGTATATAGATCTGATCCTACAGTTCTGTTTAAGTCAAAAATTCCCTTGAAATATTTACATCCTTGAAATTTTAGTAGATGCATATTCGTGAAATGACCAAATCCCGCATAAATGTACATTAGAGAAAGGATTAACCATTTCCTTCATATGTATAAACTCCTTTTCACGACTTTGTAAACACAGTAGACCCAGATTAGATGGCTCCCCTAGCTAGGAGCCATCTGATCAGGGTCTGCTCTGTTAGCTTATGGAATTACACATACATGTACGATATATACAGTAAGACATCTGTAAACCGGAATTCTAGTAGATAAAAATATTAAAAACTTTTAGACAGGTGGCTGTTTAATGCAGGGTGACAGTCTTGTAGAAAACTCCTCTAGGAGCTTTCTGCAAGACTTTCACCATGCATTAAGCAGTCATGCACCTGTCTCCAATACCGATATTTGTTCCTTTAACGTCCGGTTTATAGAGAGGTTTTACTGTAAATAGTATTTTACAGTTTCTGCCAAGTTGAAAAATGTCCGTGTTATTGTACCATTATAAAAATTGAACTGATAAGATATCCATGATATTATTATTTCTTACATGAGTATTGAATTAACAACAACAATAACCGCAACAGAACAACACAAAACAAACGAATTCGGAATCCGATCAACCCGGGTCCTTCCCTCACACTGTAGACACACGCATCTTTGCAAACCTAGTAGACCCTGATCAGACAGTTTCTGTAGTCATATTTATTGTGATTTCATTAGCAAACAGAGCAGACTCGGGTCAGATTACCCCTTAGCTAGGAGCAGTCTGATATGGGTCTACTCTGTTTGCAAAGGTGTAAGCTCTGTAAACTCTCACAATCATGTACACGTATCAATATGCCTTCTAAGTTCATCCCTAACGTCTAACAAGATCATGTTCATTCAAACTATAGGCAAAGACATAGGTGTCCGGCTCATGAATTCTATGTCTAGAATAAGTTAAAATTGTTATATTGTTTAGGGTCTGTAAGAACGACAAGGAACTCCGAGTGCTCTATCTATCTACTGTAATTAGGTTTATTTACACGTCTTGACTCAAGTGCCTTATCTCTCAGGCCCTACGGCCAGCATGCATACATTTTGGCGGGAGTATAGCATGGCTGCTAGACTGGCCATAATGTAACAAAAATGTCCCTAAATTGACGCTTCAAATGTAACATTTGGAGTTGAAAAAATAAAGTTTTGGGCGTTTTGAGACAAAGCTGAAATTTCGTATATATATTCGTATATTAACTGATGTTAGACATATTTCATTAGCCGCGCGCCTATGGGCAAAACCACAGAGGACCATTTCGTGGGTCTACATGGTCTAAAAAGTAAAAACAAATGATTGGGTCGATTTAGTGTTATATTATATATAGTATAGTATATAGTATATAGTATAACACTAAATCGACCCAATCAATTTTTTTTTTACTTTTTTATACCATGTAGACCCACGAAATGGTCCCCTGTGGGCAAAACTGGAGGGTAAAATAGAATCAACGGTGAACCGGTGGGATTTTTTTTTCAGTTATTAAAGCGGGATCCCGAATGATTGCTCACATTAAACATCACAGAAATGCTCGATGCCGCTATATGTTGCAAGAATGAGCAATACAATGCATGTATCCAGAGACAAGACTTAGTGCATATTATAACTTAATCGAATGTCTGGTAACTATACACGTATCGAGCGCCTTCGTTTTACATTTGCCGAAAAGACGTGTATCGAAACAGATAGGGCCGTTATCTGAATACTATAAGGCCGAGTCTATTTCCACGTATTTTACGTGGGAAATAGCGACTCGCTATTTCCACGTATGCACATAATAATCACCTTTTCGTGAAAATCACCCCCACGTCAAGAAAGTTTCCGGCCTATATTTGCTAAAAGTCTGATTAGGAAAAAACAATTAATATATTTGGGATTTTAATCATTTTAAAGTAATAAATAAATAAATTGTAGTATGAAATTGTATCAAACGAGAAAAAATAGCTTAATTTGACCATAAGTTTTGCACGGAAATATAATTATAACTTGCTTACTGTAGTGCCCCGTAAATTTTAGTACTATTTTTTTTACAGTTTTGCTTCAGATATTTTTCAAACAGATGTGTAACAATAAGCTTAATATATAAAATATGTTACAATGGAAAAAGTAGTGTTATGCTTTAATAAAATACGTTAGAAACCGGGTCACGCTTAGTACCACGTAATATAGGTTAGACTGAACTCAAATTACGTGGTAGGAAAGGAACGATAACCTAGCCTAATAAGGTAGACTTTCACATCGGTGATTTCCCTTTGCTTAGTACCACGTAATTTCGGTTACACCAGAATTTGTTTAGTTTAGCTTCAGATTTATACATAAATTGTCTTAAGAATTCATAAAAAAATGTATTCGAACACTTGATATAGGAAAAAGCTTTTGCAGTAAAAAAATGTAATGTTATGTTGTAAAATACGGGAGAACTAAAATTACGTGGAAGGAAAGGAACGATAACCTAGCCTAATAAGTTAGACTTTGTCAGCGGTGATTTCCCTTTGCTTAGTACCACGTAATTTTGGTTATACCAGATTTTGTTTAGTTTAGCTTCTGATTTATTTATAAATTGTCTTCATAGTTAATTAAAAAAAATATTAGAGCACTTGATATATGAAAAAGCTTTTGCAATGAAAAATGCTTAGTACCACGTAATTTTGGTTAGACCAGACTATTTTTAGTTTAGCTTCAGATTAATAATTAAATTGTCTTCATATTTAATATAAAAAAGTATTCGAACACTTTATATATGAAAAAGCTTTTGCAGTGAAAAAATGTATTGTTATGTCTTAAAATACGGGAGAACTCAAATTACGTGGTAGGAAAGGAACGATAACCTATCCTAATAAGATAGACCTTGTCGGCGGGTTATGTCCCTTTGCTTAGTACCAAATGTTTTCCGTTAGACCAGAATTTGTGTGTTTTAGCTTCAGCAAATAGATATGGCATCGTCAATATACAGCTGTTCAAGTTACAATTTCGCTCAGAGAACGGACGCACCCGTTTCCAACCTCCAGGTACTTGAAGATCGAGTCTCCGACGTACAGTACAGCCATTGTATCAAGAGAATATTCTTTGCCTCGTGAGAAACAGATTATTCGATGAAATTAGATTTCTCTGAAGTTTATATAGGTAAATCATGTTTCCTTCAGCTTGGTCAAATTTTGCTCCACAGTAGGTTGGCTTGCTGTTAGACGTTTACAGGTGTGAATGAGTAACACCAATTAATGCGTTTGTCGGCTTACCAAAGTTGTTAGCGCGTGTTTGGTGTTTGCATTGCAAATGTGACGAAAACTGATTAGATACCCGTTCTTTCGGCCCTTTGATTACTAGATAGTTTGGTTAGAGTTATCCAACTTGTTACAAAATTAAACTTCCGGCAAACCCCACGTGAATTATTTGCAACAATTAAGGTCAGTAAATCTTTATCGTGGAATGACATGCTTGGTTTGCACATGCTTTATGTTCTGTATATTTTAATGTATCTATCTGCATGGGTCTAATATGCATTTCTCAATGAATTGCTTGAACAAGTCCAGTCGCCCATAATAATAGATGACGTATCTCATTCGGTAGTTTCCGTTAATAAATCGTTAATCTTCGGTATCCACTAGGGGGCAGTAAAAAAATAGTAGGCGGGACATTGAGACCATGTGACACAGGGCTGTATATAAGCAGAGTTTCAGCTAATTTCGAGAGACGGCCTGCAACTTTCGTGAAGTTAACATTGACGAATCTGAGAACACAACAGGGTTATATAGTATAGACTGGTTGGATTGCAGATTGGAAGCTTTGGGTGTGTTAGTCATAGACGTTTTCCTTACCTTCTCTCGGGAGCCTCGCTTCATTGAGAGGTTTGGAATAAGGGTCTGTGGCATGTAGCCCGGGTTACAATCTGTAGTCTACACTGGTCTGTGTGAGATAGGTCTACGTTGAAGGAGTCAAGGAAGCCTCGCTTTATTGGCTCATTAGGAAAGACCTATGAACTATTGAGCAGTCAGTGTTTGGAACCTTTTTATTTAGAGAAAAGGTTGGTGGTTATAGAAAGTTAGTCTCAAAGAAGCCAGCCTCAAAGCGCCAGCTTCAAAGAAGCCAGCCTCAAAGCGCCAGCTTCAAAGAAGCCAGCCTCAAAGAAGCCAGCTTCAAAGAAGCCAGCCTCAAAGAGCCAGCCTCAAAGAAGCCAGCCTCAAAGCGCCAGCTTCAAAGAAGCCAGCCTCAAAGAAGCCAGCTTCAAAGAAGCCAGCTTCAAAGCGCCGTCTTGAGGAGGCTGTATTACCAGAGCCAGCTTCACAGCACCGGTCTCAAAGCGCCATCTTCAAGAAGCCTGGCTTAAAAGAGCCAGCTTCACAGCACCAGCCTCAAAAGGATAACTAGGCACCATACAGATATATTGTAAATACGTTAAATCATAATTGTTTTGTTCAGTTACTGTTCTCGCGTTTCTTTCACATTTGTTTTACTAATCATTTGGACAGGTAGTCCACAAGGAAAATTATATTATACATATTACGCTCGGAAAACGTTACAACTGGTGGCAGCGGTGGGATACAGTTGACAACATCCCCATTGTCAAACCCATACGTCCGTAAACATGGCCTCAAATACAATGGACACAGAGGCTCTTTTAGAACATATAGAAAAGTTGGAAAAGGAAAATACAGAGCTTAAGATGCACTGTGAGATAAAAGACTTAGAGCGCCAACTGCAAGAATCTCACATTAGTCAACCTTTTGGTGAATGTAGCCCTCGGGTCAAAATAGGACCTGATAGTAGGTTAACTTGTAGCACGCCTGCGCCAGAAAATCCAGGCAAACATATAAAAGTGGAACAATCTCTAGCAGATGAGAATGTTACTGTTAGGGATGGTCGCCAACCTACAAATCGAGGTGCGATGGTTAAGGCTGCTACATATGATGGTACTAGCTCATGGCTAGACTACAGGGCACATTTTGATACATGTGCTGAGATAAATGGTTGGAGCTACGTTGATAAGGGCCTATATTTGGCAGTGTCACTGCGGGGACAGGCACAGGGCGTCTTTGGGAATCTGTCTGCGGACTCCAAAGACTATAAGTCTCTGGTAAAGGCATTGGAGGAACGTTTTGCTCCTCCAAATCAAACAGAACTGTACAGAGTTCAGTTGCGTGAAAGACACCAGAGAGCTACAGAGACACTGTCCGAATTAGGGCAGGATATCAGGAGATTGACAAATCTTGCATACCCTTCCGCTCCAGCGGATTTAAAGGAGACATTGGCTAAGGAGCAATTCATAGACTCCCTTATAAGTGTTGACATGCGTTTAAGAGTCAAACAGGCTAGACCCACGAGTCTCAATGACGCTGTGCGTCATGCTGTAGAGCTAGAAGCCTTCAATCGGGCCGAGCGGTCTAAATTAGACAGTCAAGGAATAATAAGCTCTACGGACGTGTCTGTCAGTAAGGCCGCTAAGCAGCAAGGCAGTGACGACCTAGTGTGCTTACAGGCAACAGTAGACAGGCTAGAAAAGCAACTTCAAACCCTACAGAGACCCTGGAGCCAAGAGAAGCGAAGTAACAGAAAAACATGTTATAAATGAGGCTCAAAATTTCATCTGCAAGCCAAATGTCCGCAGACTAAGGACAAAAGTTTGAATCCCCAGAACACGCCTGGAAAGAGATCGGAACAAAATTCAGCAGACAAGAGTGGTACTTTCAGTGCAAATTCTGTTGGTTCTGGCTTGTTTCTTCCTGTTAAATTCGGAGGTCAGGAACTTGATTGTTTGGTTGACACTGGAGCCACATTGACCGTCCTGTCAACGCATACATGGGAATCTTCCGAACTGAGCAAACAAGGAATGCTGACAGAATATAACTAAACGCTTGTAGCAGCGTCGGGTACTCCTTTGGATGTGAAAGGCAAAACGCAGATCTCAGTAAACATCAACGGCGAAAGGTATGAAACTTAGGTAGTCATCGCCAATGTAGACAATGATCTAATGATGGGGTTAGACTTCATGAAGCGCTATAACTGCAGCATTGATATTTCTAAAAATGAGATGACCATACAAGGGAAGAAATTCAAATTGAACAGACAAGGGGCCAGAGGTTGTTATCGAATATCTGTGTCAGAGAACATTACAATCCCTCCTAGATCGGAGATTCTCATTCAGGGTAATGTACCTGGTATCTCCTGTGGTACAAATGAACTGTTCATGATAGAGCCTTCTGAGAGAGTTGTCAGAACAGGGAAAGGCTTGGTCGCCAAAGCATTGATTAGGGGCAATTCTAAGGTACCTGTACGGATGATGAACGTGACAAACGAAGAACATACTCTACACAAAGGCACTCATATAGGCAAACTTTACCCTGTTGTCGAAGTTAAGAAAAGTTCTAAATTGACTGAGACTTGCAAAGTCCCAGATCATTTAGAAGATCTTTATGCGCGCACTACGACTGGGATGACTTCATCACAATGTGATCAAGTAGCTAGGCTTCTGACAACATATTCCTCAGTATTCTCCGAGTCAGATGAAGACCTCGGAAGGACAGGGTTGGTGAGACACAGCATTGACACGGGAGATGCACATCCTATCAAACAACCACTCCGGCGACATCCTGTGCATATGGCTCCAGAAATTGACAAACAAATCGATGACATGCTTCAGAAGAACGTCATACAGCCATCTACTAGCCCCTGGAGTAGCGTGATAGTACTAGTCACAAAGAAAGATGGCTCGAAGCGCTTCTGTGTGGACTACAGGAAGCTGAATGACGTTACGGTCAAAGACTCGTACCCCCTTCCAAGAATTGATGACTCTTTAGAACAACTGGCTGGAGCTCAATGGTTCTCCTGTCTAGACCTTAACTCTGGTTACTGGCAAGTTGAACTTGAGGACGTTGATCGGCCTAAAACGGCTTTCAATTCAAGACGTGGATTATTTGAATTCAGAGTCATGCCGTT
Organism: Azorinus chamasolen; assembly: GCA_963576725.1. Taxonomy (NCBI): domain Eukaryota; kingdom Metazoa; phylum Mollusca; class Bivalvia; order Cardiida; family Solecurtidae; genus Azorinus; species Azorinus chamasolen. The sequence goes on from OY755235.1 coordinate 9,985,024, forward strand.
TGGCCTTTGCAACGCTCCAGCAACTTTTGAGAGGTTAATGGAGTCTGTATTAGCTGGGTTTAATTGGCAAATATGCCTAATTTACCTAGACGACGTGATTGTTCATGGCCGGACATTTGAAGACATGTTGTCTAACTTGGAAACTGTACTAGAGAGACTGCAAGAAGCAAGTCTTAAACTAAAACCACGGAAATGCCAGCTCTTTTGCCAAGAGGTGTTCTACCTGGGACATGGTATTTCCGCTGAAGGAGTTAAAACAGATCCAAGAAAGACACAGACTGTCAGAGAATGGCCCGAGCCTGAAAGTGTGACTGAGGTCCGATCATTCTTGGGGTTATGCAGCTATTATCGTCGATTCATTCATCGATTTTCCGATATAGCTAAACCTCTGCACAAGCTGACTGAAAAAGGTCATACTTTTGAATGGACAAATGAATGCAGGGAGGCTTTCTTACAACTGAAACAGTGTTTGTGTAAGGCTCCTATACTGGCACACCTTGACTTTACTAAAGAGTTTGTCCTAGACACCGATGCTAGTGACTTTGGTATCGGTGCAGTGTTGTCACAAGTAATAGATGGGAAAGAAAGAGCAATAGCCTACGCTAGCAAGTCCTTAACCAAAGCTGAACGAAGATACTGTGTCACGAGGAAAGAACTGTATGCAGTTGTTCACTTCGTGAAGTATTTTCGTCATTACCTTTATGGTAAAAGGTTCACTTTGAGGACAGACCACGGGTCATTGCGTTGGTTGATGCAATTTAAAAATCCAGAAGGACAACTGGCCAGGGGGCTTGAAGTTCTTTCTTCCTATGATATGACAATCCAACATCGCCCAGGCAAACAACATCGAAATGCTGACGGACTTAGTAGAAAGAGGTGTAAGCAGTGTGGAATGGGGAACAATAGTTCCAAAGATGAGCAGCTGAATGAAGTCATCACGAAGGATGATAACGAACTATTTGACCTCAAAAGGGCACAGGAGAATGACAAAGACTTATCGAAATTGAAGAGATGGATAGAAACAGGAGATAAACCCAACCGACAGGAAGTAAGTTGCGAAAGTCAATACCTCAAAGCACTTTTGTGTCAGTGGGAGAGATTGGACACTCAAGACGGCATGCTTATGAGACGGTATGAAGACCAAAGTTCAAATATGATCAACTGGCAGGGGATAGTTCCGCTTTCTATCCGCAGAGAGGTGTTGAGATACTCTCATGATATTAAGGCTTCAGGGCACCTTGGAGTCAAAAAGACTTTAAGACGGATTAGGCAAAGGTTTTACTGGCCAGGAATGCAAAACGATGTCAAAACCTATGTAGGAGGCTGTGAACCCTGTACGAAGAGAAAGGACCCAATGAAAACAAAGAGAGCTCCAATGGAGATTGTGCAGAGTGGCTTCCCTATGGAACGAATAGCGATAGACATCCTTGGAGAGTTGCCACAGACCGAGAAAGGCAACAGATACATTCTGGTGATAGGTGATTATTTCACAAAATGGACTGAGTGTCACGCCATGCAAAACATGGAAGCAAAGACAGTGGCTACCATTCTGATAGAACAAGTGATTACTAGATTTGGTATCCCCCAGCGTATTCATTCAGACCAGGGGCGACAGTTTGAGAGCCAGCTTTTTGCTGAAATGTGTAAGCTCCTACAAATTGAAAAGACAAGAACAACACCTTACCACGCCATGTCCGATGGTATGGTAGAAAGGTTTAACAAAACTTTGGTAGCCATGCTCAGTGCCTTTGTGAATGACAACCACACCGACTGGGATGAACAACTCCAGTATGTGATGATGGCCTATAGGTCATCAGAGCACGAAACAACTGGTTGTACTCCCAATTTATGCATGCTAGACCGGGAAACCACTACCCCGTTAGACCTAATGTATGCAATGCCTAGAGGAATCAAAGAAATTCCAAAGAACCAGTGGGTATGGGAGCTGCAAGAACGACTGGAAGATGTTCATCAAATGGTTAGGCAGAATACTGGTGTTGCTATGAGACGACAAAAGAAGTACCATGACCACAGTCTTTGGTATGAGAAATTTGAAGCAGGAGACAAAGTGTATGTGTTCTTTCCAGTGAAGAAGGTCGGGTTGTCACCCAAGTTTACCTCGTTTTGGAGGGGACCTTATGAGGTGAAAGAAAAGCTTTCTGGTATCTTGTATAAAGTTAACTGTGGGCGGATTGGGAATGTTCAAGTTATTCATTGCGACAGAATGCGCAAATGTAAGCTTCAGATACTTGCTGGAGAAAATGTCCGAGCAGATCAAACTTCTGACATTGAAACTGATCGCGATCCTATGCCTGAAATGACAGATTGTGGTGAAGTAGAAAAGAGAGTAAGGCGGAAACCTGCTTGGTTTCATGATTATGTCTTTTCTATTTTCAGTCTGGAAGATATGCCAAAGACAAAAGAAACACCACGCAAGGCGTCAATGATGTGTGCTAATTGCCAAGAGACACTTGCACCAGATGAGTTCAGATATCATGTAGATAAGTGCGTGATGAAATACCTGGGGTGTGACTCGTGCAAGAAAAGCTTCAGCACAAGAAAGTACTACTTACAGCACATGAGGAGAATCCATGAGTCTGCAAAGGAACAGGACTGTGAAGAATCCAAGAGTGCAAGTAGTGTAATTGATGACGGTGAGGATGACGACATTGGGTCAGAGCCAGATTGTGAGCTGATGGAGGAGGAAAGGCGTCAGGACATAGTGAATGTCCTTGCTGAGGGACGTATGATCAACAAGAAAACCAGACCAGCTCCTGTACTCGCTCCAATCAAAAGAAAAGCATGTGAAGTTTCAGCAAGTAAAGGAGGCCTCAGTACTTCTGGAAAGCAAGCAGAATCCGTAGTGAGTGCAACAAAGAGAGTGAAAGAAGTAAAAGTGAAATGCAGCAACTCAGCGGAGGGTACTCAGAAAAGGAGAGAAGTAGTTGTAGAGGATAAAGATGAAGGGGAAATATACTCATCAAGACTGAACTGTAAAAGTCTGGGTACTACTCGACTCAACCTTGAAGAGATCATTGGAGAAGGACTTGTTAAAACACAAGACGTGGATTTAACCATTACCCCTGCAGGACAGTTCATTCTGGAACTGAAGTATCAGTAAATATAATGTGTATCCTATAAGGTCAATTCTTATAGACAGAGAAACAGTGTTAGAGATTTGTGTTCACATTTTTTTTACATACATACACTCAGGAAGAGTCTTTGATTTGTTCTGGTTTATTAAAGTTTATTGTTTACTGTTATGGTGTAATTTTCTTCATCCAATGAGCGTGTGATGGTTAGAGAGAGAGAGAGAGAGAGATCTGAAGAATGGTCAATTAGAAATTTGTTTGAGTGTGAAATAACTGCGGGACGCATTAAATCGGAGGCGTGGGTAGTGTGACGAAAACTGATTAGATACCCGTTCTTTCGGCCCTTTGATTACTAGATAGTTTGGTTAGAGTTATCCAACTTGTTACAAAATTGCACTTCCGGCAAACCCCACGTGAATTATTTGCAACAATTAAGGTCAGTAAATCTTTATCGTGGAATGACATGCTTGGTTTGCACATGCTTTATGTTCTGTATATTTTAATGTATCTATCTGCATGGGTCTAATATGCATTTCTCAATGAATTGCTTGAACAAGTCCAGTCGCCCATAATAATAGATGACGTATCTCATTCGGTAGTTTCCGTAAATAAATCGTTAATCTTCGGTATCCACTAGGGGGCAGTAAAAATAGTAGGCGGGACATTGAGACCATGTGACACAGGGCTGTATATAAGCAGAGTTTCAGCTAATTTCGAGAGACGGCCTGCAACTTTCGTGAAGTTAACATTGACGAATCTGAGAACACAACAGGGTTATATAGTATAGACTGGTTGGATTGCAGATTGGAAGCTTTGGGTGTGTTAGTCATAGACGTTTTCCTTACCTTCTCTCGGGAGCCTCGCTTCATTGAGAGGTTTGGAATAAGGGTCTGTGGCATGTAGCTCGGGTTACAATCTGTAGTCTACACTGGTCTATGTGAGATAGGTCTACGTTGAAGGAGTCAAGGAAGCCTCGCTTTATTGGCTCATTAGGAAAGACCTATGAACTATTGAGCAGTCAGTGTTTGGAACCTTTTTATTTAGAGAAAAGGTTGGTGGTTATAGAAAGTTAGTCTCAAAGAAGCCAGCCTCAAAGCGCCAGCTTCAAAGAAGCCAGCCTCAAAGCGCCAGCTTCAAAGAAGCCAGCCTCAAAGAAGCCAGCTTCAAAGAAGCCAGCCTCAAAGAGCCAGCCTCAAAGAAGCCAGCCTCAAAGCGCCAGCTTCAAAGAAGCCAGCCTCAAAGAAGCCAGCTTCAAAGCGCCGTCTTGAGGAGGCTGTATTACCAGAGCCAGCTTCACAGCACCGGTCTCAAAGCGCCATCTTCAAGAAGCCTGGCTTAAAAGAGCCAGCTTCACAGCACCAGCCTCAAAAGGATAACTAGGCACCATACAGATATATTGTAAATACGTTAAATCATAATTGTTTTGTTCAGTTACTGTTCTCGCGTTTCTTTCACATTTGTTTTACTAATCATTTGGACAGGTAGTCCACAAGGAAAATTATATTATACATATTACGCTCGGAAGTTAGAGAGAAAACGTTACACAAACAACTCGTGATTACCGACTGTGAAATGTGTGTATCAAAGCTGACAGAAACTCGGCTTGTACACTGAGTTTTCAATCAAGTTAAAATTTTGTGGTCATTTTTTTTATTATTTCACGGAAGTTTGTGGGAAGAGCTCGGTAATACTACATGAGGGATATTTTGTGAAATAGTGTATTTTGGATTTGAGTGAATTTGTCATAGTTACTATTTGTTATATATGGAATTTTACTTATGTACTGTTCATATATAAGGTGGGTAATTCTTTTTATTTATATTAATGCATTATATATCTATACCATGCACAATGTTCACGGGATTATTATTTCTTTACTTTTATCAACCTGATACCATGTACATGGACTGTGCATGACTGTGCAGGCTAATTATTTTTGCATATAAGGCAAGGATTTTTAACATTTTGGAATATGCTTACATTTGGCCTTCATAAAACAGTATTAAGATTTATAATTTACTTATAAGAATAGTTTATTCGTCCAATTAAATTCATGTCAATGTACTATTAGGATCTTATCGGAATTTCTGGCCGTATTGTGTAATTCTCACGATGCATGTGATTTTTACCCTTTCACCGGTTAGAAAAAATACGTGGAAATAGACACTCCGATACTATAAATAGAAAAGTGATTCATCATCCGATTGGCTGACTAGCTGCAATGGATTTTCAGGTGTGAGAACGTTTGGTTCCCGGTTTTCGAATAAGATTTACGGACGTTTCGGTAAATGACCAGTTCGGTAAATTGATTTTATATAGTGAATGTTCCGGACGTTTCGGTAAAAAGGTTAATTAGAGTAATTAAAGGTTAATATACCGGTATATCACACCTTTTACTGGCGGATAGCGTTTGATCTGTAGTCACTTTTATCATTATAAATGAGTTGGGTCTAAACTATACGATGTAGTTATAGAAAGGGTAAATTTCAATGCCAAATCGGAATAATCGTTATGAAACTGGGTAATCGAAAAAAAAGAAGAAAAAAGTGAAACTGAGTGCCATTTGAATGTATTTGCAACCCCAAATTAAAATTAGTCCTCTGATCAGGATCTACCATGCAGACAGGGATGTAATAAAAACACGATAACCCCTATTTGAGTTGAAAAATATGAAGCGAGTTTAAAATTTTGTGTTCCTCAAATATAGAAATAAGTTTATTACAATATTTATGATTATATCATTAATATTACGATTATTAATATCAATCATTTCACCTTTAGGATTAATACCAGTTTTGCTTTATATTAGAATTATTAAAAATAGGACTGGATCATGTTATCCTGTCACGCATATTTATATAAAAAAATATTTCAGACCCCGAAGCGTGGTCTGTAAATTTGCGGCACGTCTTTAATTACTGTTTGCCATTAATTGTGCCGTCGCCTGTAATCAATTAACTAAATAACAACCTCGTTACACCCAACAATTTAATAAGATGAGCACTACTTCATTGTCGAAAAGTTTCCAAAGATGAGCAATACTTCATTGTCAAAAAGTTTCCAAAGTTTTTAACCAAAAAAAAGAGTATAACAACGACTCCTTCTCTGTCTGGTAAAACAGTGTAGACCCAGACCACCAATTGGTTTAATCCTTTCACTGCATATATTTGCAAACAGTTTGGATCCGCAAAGCGATGACTGATCAGAATTCAAAGTCTTTCACACACAAAACGAATATTTAACAGTTGATTTGACTCATTGGGCAATAGTTTTTTTGCAAACAGTTTGGGGTCATTTACTGGTATTATTGAAATAGTGTATATAATTATTATCTTATTGCAAAACTATGTACATATTTTATGGTGAATATTTAATATATATTCATTACATTTTTTTGTTATCAATTATTTTGCCAATATATTACTATAATTAAAAACTCCAGTTATTTTCAACACCCTTCGCATGTCCATCTTATTCATTGTTAGATCAGGATCCATACATTATTCAACTAAAACACATCTGCAAACGTGGCACAAACATCGTCGAACAGTTTCATTGTTACTGGGAGAGGTGCGATATAAATCTACTTAATCCTTTAATTAATAATTATTACTATAATTTACCTTTTTACCGAAACGTCCGGACCATTCACTATATAAAATCAATTTACCGAACTGGTCATTTACCGAAACGTCCGGCACCCTTCGAATAACATTTAATTGCTTATCATGTGGACTCGGGAACCAGTCCAGGTGACACAAAAACCGTCAACCATTTTAATGTACAATTGAATTATGTTGGAGAAGCAAAAACATTGAAAGAGGATTTAACAACTAATGATATTTGTTTTTGAAACATTACAGTCTGACAGAAAGACATGATTACTGATAAGCGCTTTCACTGATTTTCACACCTGTCGCCAGGTGTGCTTAGAAAAGGAAAATTCATATTTGAAATGTAAACAGGAAACGATTGGAAACTTTGAACGATGGTGAATTTCCGTACATTTTTGACAACATTTGTTGTTTTGTTGTGTGATATGGGCTGTATTAATTCGCAATCCTTTATAACACCTCCACCCCCGGGAAGGGATCCGGTGGAGGCCAACGGACGGTTATACAATTTAAACTATGTACCCAAACAGTGTAAAGATCCGTTCATTCTAGTTCAGACATCGTTCGGTGGAGCCTCTGGAGGTGGAATTGTCATAAAAGATGCAAAGGTCCTGATGCCGAAGTACGGACCTTTTGTTATTGGTGGGAATGTTGAGATTGCACCCACTGGTTGTCTTGTCATAATGCCAGGCACAGAGATGTACTTCAACCCTGGACTCGGCATTCTTGTGAATGGCACGTTAATCGCACGAGTAAGTTCTTTCATTGTAATCAAAGACCTATGATAAAATAGATAAGAAACTTATAATAGACAAATCACGCAAAATCTCTAGGTGATTTACCCACGTTTCGGTAAATGACCAGTTTGGTAAATTGAATTTATAAATATAGTAAATATAGAATCTACGTTTCGGTAAAAACGTGATTACTGTCATGTCCGGAAACCTTGTAATGTGCATACAGTCATCTTGCGCACTAATATAGATTTCTTGTTGTTTGGTCGTTTGTTAACATGTGGTCATTGGTGAAAATTTCAACAAACTGAACAATTTGGACTTACTCTGAACTTATCTGAACTACTCCACCAATGTAAGCTAAAATATTATCTGTCAAAGTTTTACATGCTTGTTTATATATTTTGTTATCCTAATTATTTATGCATAAAGAATCCGGGTCAAGTCGGCCGGGTCATTACTTGGCCTGTTTTGGAGTGGGTCAACTCGTCCCGTCTCAGTCAACTCGGCCCTTTCCCGACCATCAATTAAAGTTTATAAACTGCAGCAAAAGTTGAAGCTCCTGATCGGTGGGCTCCTTGAAGAATTCAGACAAAGTTTGCACATCTTTTTGCCAGTAATAACCCATTAAATTTGAGCAATTTATGTGAGTGGATGGATGTAATTAAATGTAATATATTGGATCCACTTGTGAGACCGACTTACTAAGAATTTCATCCGGATCCAAACTGTTTGCAAATATCACCATATTTGGGTAACGTTTTTGGCATTGTATTTGTATCCTGCATCTATAAAGTGCTTCTATAAATCTAAGTGGATGAAACTGATCATGGTACGCATCCTTATCTGTTACCTAGAAATTTCCTTATATATGTTCATTGGTATCTGTAGTATCGGGTATCTCTTGGAAACAAAATATTAAAGAACATCTAATTCAAAATAAAGAATATACCATAAAAATGTACTTATGAAATAATATTTGCGGGCCGACTTGACCCAGGTTTACTTGACCAGAGGCCGACTTGACTCAGGGGCCGAGTTCACCCGAGGCTGAGGTTGACCCGGGACCTGAATAAACGATTTTACCCACGTTTCAGTAAATGACCAGTTCAGTAAATTGAATTTATATAGTAAATAGAATCGACTTTTCGGTAAAAGAGTGATTATATATTTAGTCATTATATACACTGGTATTATCATGGTTTTGGAGGTTTGGAACATTGAGTAGCTCTGTGTGATCTGGGTGCAAGTATGACCGAGCTCCTTCTCTCATTACGGGGAATTTATTTCATAAGCTACTCGCTTCTTGTGAGTTTATCTTTTAATTATTAAAATCATATCAGTTTATCCAGTTCACCTTCTAACTTAATCTATCTACTTCTTAATCTCACTTTAACTTCTTAATTTCTTATTCTGTACATGACTGTCCTGTAACTCACTTTATTCTCCACTCCCCACTCTTACTTTTCACTCCTTCAACTTCAACTCTCTCTCAATTCTCCCGACTCTAGCCACACCCACACATAATTCATATCAACCAACCATCTTCTTCTATTCATCTTTCATCAGCTATCTTTCATTCTGTACAAACTCTTAATTACTCTAATTACTACCTCTCATACTAATCTGTTGTCTCCAGACCTTCAAAACCTAAATCTTTGTTTGCCTCTTAGTGTCACCTTTAGAGGTTTAGCCACTGCTTAACAAACTCTTATTTGCACATACTGGCCAGACTGACCTAATGTTTGTTTACTTACATCCAGGCAGTCAAAGACAGATATCATTAGCTCTTTTGTAAACTAATTATATTTTGATAAGTCAGAATACCAAGCACTAAGCAGGATCTATACTTCCTGAAAGCTGAGTCTTCAGAGATCAATCAGTTAACATGTGACCAGTTAACTCATTATCTATGCAGACTCTATACTGTACCCAAATCTACAATTTCTGAAAGCTCTATAAATTAATATTTCATCAATCAAATCTTTATCAACATCATTTTCATAACTCTGTGACATATCCTCGCTCTCCCAAAATAATTTGCTCCGCAAATTGATCGTGATTACATAACATCATTCTTTTCATTTATACTCATGATAATGAAATACACAATTAATGGATGAAGGTGAACATAGATACAATCAAATCAAATACAGAAATCAACATAAATGTAAAACATCATATTCATAAGGTAATCAACAGTTCTAAGTATTCAACAGTTCATATTTCATTATCGTCAGATGTTAAATCGTTCATGGATCAGTTTCTTTGTTTCAGAAAATATTCATATTCCATTTCATGAAAAAGTTTTCGTTGTTCACTTCTTCACAGTCCTTTAATCAATTGTCATTAAATTTCAACGTAAGAATCACATTGCATACTACATATCACTTTGACTGTGATAATATAAGTACAGCCATTGTTCTGACTGCAAACTTAAAATGCCACTGCAATATATGCAATATCATTGATATTTTACTAACACATATATCGACACATAATGAAATAATATTCTTAGCAAGCACCACTAGTAAGAACACACTTTTTTATATACATGTATATATACATGTATCATTTTCAATGCTTCAAACTTCTAAAAGGCTTTTCAATAGTTTGATCCTGCAAACCCCATTATACACTATAAACTCAATAATTGACTGCAAATTTGCATAAGAACAGATAATTAAAAAAAACTGCCTTATCATATAGGCACATATAATATCTTATTCTTAAAACACAAGATTCCTTTAATCTCTGCGTCATACTCATGAAACCGGTTTCCTTTGCAAAGTACACTTTAACATCTGATTATACAACATGTATATCATAGTCACCTAAAGTTGCAGTATCCATAATTGATTGAGTTCCACATGATGCATATAACACAGACAACAATTGTTGAAAATAGATAAGTCAAGCTTTAGACTATTTGATATGTGCTGCACTTTCCCCATCCCCCTAAAATATCTCTAATATGTGTGCAAAAAAAAAAATCAAAAAAAATCTTACACCAAAAGGTTTAAATGCAAAAGCTATATTTGATATCTAAAAGTTATATATGATATCTAATTGTTCTATTAAATATACTTGATACACATATTTTCCTGTTAATTAACGTAACGTTACAGAGGCATACAGTCGTTATTTCCTATTTTTGGTTTTTATATATATATCTCTATAGGAATTATTCGTATTCTTGCAATCCGCCTGTATGCATTTTCAGACATTCTTAACCCTTTCCTCCTTGGATATTCATGTAAGAAATATTTACGCCAATAGTATGAATTACTCATAACTATTTTTTATTATCAGCAAACAGAACAGATCCTGATCAGATGGCTCCGATATGAGCCGTCTGATCTAGGTCTACTCTGTTTGCAAAGGCGTAGAAATGCGTATCTATGGAGTAAAGGGATAAACTCGTCGTAACGTTACGTTTAATTTTCCCGCCATTGTTTATACGATGACGTCACTTCCGTGACGTTAAGTATATTATAGTTGTTATGCACTGATGAAGATGTAAATCGAAACATGTATGCAGTAAAATAAAAAACGTGTTGGTTGTTAATTTATCCCATATTTAATATGTGTGCACAAATTTTGAAATTTGATAGGTACAACTACAATTCAATGTGTAAATTTTAACTTGATCATTTAACACAAATCAATGCTTCAGATTAGTGCCGTGGAAGGGTTGCTTTTGTTATAATCTCCTTATCTTAATCTCTTATCTCTCATGCTAATTATTTTATGTGCATTCGCCATTGCTATTTATCATAATCGTCTCTGCAAGACTATTCCTATAACATTAATAATTTTACATATCTATATGAGGGCGTTTACGGACCTTTCCTGAAAATGTGTACTTTATGTGAAAGTCTTTTCTGATTTCTTCAGGAAGTTCATCTGCATATTGCCAAATTGTTCTACTTTTGCCCTGTTCATCTCTGTACCTTATTTTGTACACTATGCGGCCCTTGTAATTTGCTGCCTGCAAAATTCTCTCAAAGTCCCAGACTTTTTCAACCCGATTCTGATTCTGGTCATTTATCTGTGGATTTTCCTCAGCCTGATTTTCCACTACTGTATTTTCTTGCTCTTCTAGCTCTAACTGTACAACATCCCTATCCTCTAGTTCTACTGGTGGGTTAGTGGGTCTAAGGTTAGGGTCAAAATATGGTCTCAACCGATTTGCATGGACTATATTCTTAACGGCTAAATGAGTTTTCAAATGTCTGAGCCTATAGTTCACCTTGCCTATTTTCTCTGCAATGTAAAATGGACCTGTCCATCTTTTTGCTAGCTTAGGAGATAGGCCAGGCTCTGTCCTAGGATTATATAACCATACATTGTCACGGACCTGATATTCTACCTCTTTGGCATGTTTGTCAAAGTTTTTCTTATACTTTGCCTGAGCCTTTGCAATGTTCTCTTTCACTAACTCTCTACATACAGTTTGATTTTCAATGATACGCCTTAAATGCTGTTCATGAGTTGTACCTGCAGTCTCTGTTGGAATCAGAGCAGTATCTAAAGGTAATCTACATTGTCTACCAAACATGATATAGTAAGGTGAATATCCTGTGGAGTCAATATTTGGACTAACCCTGTAACTAAGCATGATACTTAGTAAAAGTTGTGCCCAATTTGTTTGCTTCTTGTTACAGTAAATTCTAAGCCTTTGCAAAATGACACTATTCATGCGTTCAGCTGCTGCATTTGTAGCAGGATGAGAACTACTTGTGTTTATCTTGCTAATCTTGAAAATACTGCATAATTCTTTCATCAGCTTTGAGACAAAATTTGCACCTCTATCAGTCAAAATGGACTGTGGAAAACTTAAGATCAGACTCTTGAATTTCATACTGTCTATTCAGACCATTATTTTTAAACATACTTAAACTCAAACAAGAAATTGATGCTTCACTGTCTAATTTTACAGGAATTGAAAATTTGTTGAATTAAATGTCAACTATATTGCCAAATTGATTTGTTTCAGTGAAATTGTGCTTTTCCTGTTCTGTTCTCATCTATTTTTGACTATCCCCCAATTTTTTTTATACTGAACAGGCATGAGTCCCTATTGTTTAATATTCATTTTGTGTGTTCTTGCTATCGGTATAAGGCCTACCCTACCAAATTTGTAACAGGTGGCATATTTAAATTTACATTCAAAATATCTGTGGCTGTACTTACCACAACATTTGCACTGGGTCTGTCAGTCGAATTGGCTCTTGGATTTGTCTGTATCCATACAGTTGGAACCTCCCGTCCTGTCCTTTCCTCTGGTTGTGCATATTGTCTCTTGTTCTGGCACCACCAACATTTGAACGTTGTTCACTGCCCATCTACTTCCCTGGCTCATTGTCCAAAAGCTGGGCAGCCTTCATCAACTGTTCCCATAGAGAACTCTGCTTACACTTCAATTTCATAATTAAAGTCACTTTGCATATCCAACTTTGGCGTTTTCACTGATTCCTTTTTCTTTGATTCACAAGTCCATTACCACGGTTCTCACACCATTATATGACCGAGCTCCTTCTCTCATTACGGGGAATTTATTTCATAAGCTACTCGCTTCTTGTGAGTTTATCTTTTAATTATTAAAATCATATCAGTTTATCCAGTTCACCTTCTAACTTAATCTATCTACTTCTTAATCTCACTTTAACTTCTTAATTTCTTATTCTGTACATGACTGTCCTGTAACTCACTTTATTCTCCACTCCCCACTCTTACTTTTCACTCCTTCAACTTCAACTCTCTCTCAATTCTCCCGACTCTAGCCACACCCACACATAATTCATATCAACCAACCATCTTCTTCTATTCATCTTTCATCAGCTATCTTTCATTCTGTACAAACTCTTAATTACTCTAATTACTACCTCTCATACTAATCTGTTGTCTCCAGACCTTCAAAACCTAAATCTTTGTTTGCCTCTTAGTGTCACCTTTAGAGGTTTAGCCACTGCTTAACAAACTCTTATTTGCACATACTGGCCAGACTGACCTAATGTTTGTTTACTTACATCCAGGCAGTCAAAGACAGATATCATTAGCTCTTTTGTAAACTAATTATATTTTGATAAGTCAGAATACCAAGCACTAAGCAGGATCTATACTTCCTGAAAGCTGAGTCTTCAGAGATCAATCAGTTAACATGTGACCAGTTAACTCAATATCTATGCAGACTCTATACTGTACCCAAATCTACAATTCTGAAAGCTCTATAAATTAATATTTCATCAATCAAATCTTTATCAACATCATTTTCATAACTCTGTGACACAAGCTGTATATAGATCAAATTATTATTATTACGACTACCTTTAAACAAAGGTGCAAACATCTATTAAGCATAACAATTGTTAAAGGCGCATACCACCAGCGTGTTCAAACTGGTACTACCATTTAATACCATTATTTTTAGTTTCAGCGGCGTTTGTTCAATAATTAAAAGTAATTATTACGGCTACTTTTAAAGTTCAAATAGTGCCAACATCTTATAACAATTATCAATGGCACATGCCGTCAGGGGGTGTAAACAGGTATTGTGTGACGGTAAATTTATCAGTTAATAAAAACTGATTTAACAATAATATAATACATAAATTTTAAGAACTATTGACATCAATCCTGAAAAATATAAGATAAGTACTATATAATGACCTTTTTACCAAAACGTCTGAATGAGTTAATATAAATTCAATTTACCGAAACAGTCATTTACTGAAACGTCAGGCATCCCATAAACACACCCACTGACCTATTTTCCTATGAGTGCTGCTGTGTAATAATTATTCCAGAATTTTGTGTCCAGTCAGAATGAATGATCAATATAACTGTTTTAAAACAATATTCCAAGTGCTAATTATAAAAAAGTATTCAACCCCATTTCCCCCTTGCAAGTACCAAGTGCGCAAGATCACCGGACAGCTGAACACTGGGATAAAACATGGCAGCAAGCATGTTTACGGTGTTGTAAATAGTGGTTCAGGGAGTTATTTAAAAAAAAATTGTCATTATATGCCTGGTATGTTTTTGTAAACAGGTAATAATAATGGAAAAATTGCATCTACATGTACTTATCTTTTTGATCTGTAATAAATAAGAGATACATGCACAAGAAGACCGGGCAGCATCGTATATATGTAGTAATTATATACACAGGTATTATCATGATTTTGGAGGTTTGGAACATTGAGTAGCTCTGTGTGGTCTGGGTGCAATTAAGCTGTGTATAGATTAAATTCATATTATTATGTCTACCTTTAAACAAAGGTGCAAACATCTATTAAGTAAACAATTATCAAAGGGCAGTACAATATGGTACAGTATACTTAAGTCCTAATGATTGTTAAAATCTGTCCATAAACAAAACTGTTTTGTGCAAAGACCCTGTAACCCACCTGTCTCAATTGCAATCTACTTATTTTGATGAAAGTTACCTTACAGTTTACAATTAAAAATCAAGATTTCTAAAGATTTGCATACTTTCGTCAAAATAATATGGTATATTTTAATTGGAAAATGATTATGAATAAGTTATTAATAAAAAAATTATCACATATATATATAAAACTTCTGGATTTCAGTAGTTTATGAAATATAAAAGTTTGCCATGTGCCGAAATAAGGTAATTTATGATTCTTAGCATGTACCAAATCAAACAAAGTCACTTTTGCAAATATCTCTGATTGTAAGAAAAACTCAGGAAATATAAGCATATATTATTGTGTAGTGCAATTATAAATCTACAATATGGTACCTTGATTGTTAAAATCTGTTCACAAACAAAAAAGTTTTATGCAAAGACCCAAACCATGCACCTATCAGAATAAAGGTCTCCTAGCATTATATAATAGTTGCTTATCTATATGTGTTCTCATAGGTCTTTGCTGTAATCTATAAGTTAATTATGTCTCCCCCCCCCCCCCCCCCCCCCCATATTTATATGGGGGAGACATTGTTTTCGTGAGAGTTGTCTGTCTGTCCGTCACACTTTTTGTCCGGGCGATAACTTCAATATGCCTGATGCCAGTTGATTGAACCTTCAAATATGGATAGAGCATAATGAGAGGAAGTGTCATGCACAAGGACCATAACTCTGGCTTCACAAATATTGGAGTTATTACCCCTTGTAAAAAAATCACACTTTTTTGTCCGGACGATAACTCCTATATGACTCATGTCATTGGATTGAAACTTCATATATGGAAAGAACATAATAACAGGAAGTGTCATGCACAAGGTTCATAACTCTGGCTTCACTAATATAGGAGTTATTGCCCTTTGCAAAAAAATCACACTTTTTTGTCCGGACTATAACTCCTATATGGCTTATGCCATTGGATATGAAACTTCATATATGGAAAGATCATGACAAGAGAAAGTGTCATGCACAAGGTCCATAACTCTGGCTTCACTTATATAGGAGTTATTGCCCCTTGTAAAAAAATCCACACTTTTTTTGTCCGGACTATAACTCCTATATGGCTCATGCCATTGGATTGAAACTTCATATATGGATAGAGATAAATGAGAGGAAGTGTCATGCACAAGGTCCATAACTCTGGCTTCACGAATATTGGAGTTATTGCCCCTTGTAAAAAAAATCACACTTTTTTGTCCGGACGATAACTCCTATATGACTCATGTCATTGGATTGAAACTTCATATATGGAAAGAACATATAATTAGAGGAATTGTCATACACAATATTCATAAGCTTCAATAATATAGGAGTTATTGCCCTTTGTTAAAAAAATCACAATTTTTTGTCAGGACGATAACTCCTCTATGGCACATGCCATTGGACTGAAACTTCATACATGGAAAGATCATAATACGAGAAAGTGTCATGCATAAAATCCTTAACTGGGGCTTCAATAAATTTAGAGTTATTGCCCCTTGTACATTTGTTTAACGCTTTCTTGTACGGATGATAACTCCTACATGGCTCTTGCCATCGTATTGAAACTTCATACATGGAGAGAGCATGATGAGAGAAAGTGTCATGATCAAGGGCCATAACTTTTACTTCAATACTTTTGGAGTTATTGTCCTTTGTTACATTTTTGGCCGATCAATAATTCCTGTTCGACTGATGCTATTGGAATGACATTTTATTTATGGAAAGGTCATGATGAAAGTAAGTGTCGTGCACAAGAGCCATAACCAGGGTTACAGATAAAGTTTTGATGCAATTGGGTATTTACTCCTTGATTTTTGACAGAATTGGGTTTTTGTAATTTTTGTTGGGTATTGGCAATTTTTGTAATTGGGTATTATTTAAATTCTCATTAGGTATTCTAAATTTGTTTTACTTTTTGCTATATTTATTTGCTTTGTGTTACTCATTGTTTCGAAAAACAATTGCTTTTTCCACAATTTTAATTGGGTAAATACCCCAATACTCCCCTTATCTGTAACCCTGCCATAACTCTGGTATCAATATTTTTTGAGTTATTAGCTGTTATCATTTTGTTTGGAAAGTGCATAATGAGGGGAAGTATCAATCATCAGGTTCATAACATTTTTAGTGATTTCCCTTTACATATTATTTTTTATTAGCGGGGAGACATCCGTTTTTGTGACAAAAACCTCTAGTTTTTAGATGTCTTTATTGACAGGAGAACAAATGGTTCTAGCGAATGTATATATGTGTGTAAAAACCAAGTTATGCAGGTTTTGATGTCATATTATTGATACTATAGCTGACAGATGGTTTTACAATTCATGCCAAACCCCTGCATTTCTTAAGGTTTACAGTGATTTCGCCTGAAGACGATTTTTGCCTAGAAATTGAACTATGTAGTAAACTAACTGGAGATTTTGCCTTGTAGGCAATTATATAGCAATTGTATTTGCACATATATTACAGGTATGAATAACATGACTTTTTGTAACATTTACTTAGTCTTTTAACTTAAGTTTACGGTACCATATGTGCATGGTGCTGTTTTCCAGATCATATTGACCAAGATTGAATGATCAGTGTAGCCCCTGATCATTACACAGAAATTTGCAGCCCATTAGATAGAAAGTGATAATTATACACTTAATTATATATGCAGAAAGTAAAAATGTTACAATGCGCATGTAATGATGTATGAAACGGTTACAATATATGAATCTTATTTCGTATTAGATGATCTGGTTCCAGTAATATTAAAATATTCAAATAAGCAAAACATCTTTAGGTGAAACCTCCAGCATCCATTGCATGACTTTCACACTGCATTTACTGTTCCCGTGTACGTAGTAATCATATTTAAACACGCACAAAAATTGTTGGAACGCAAAATAGTCAAGTATGTTGCGCCCATGGGACGCAAGATCAATGACCCAAATTTTAGCGATTTACATGAATCCAGGTAAATAAACAACCTACATGTAAACTCACTCTTACACCATTCCGGATAGATAAACAAACTGAAACTCAGTCCGCTAGTGTAGGCATATAACAACTAGGTTATTATATATAGGAGGAAAAATGCTGCATGGACACCCTTCTCATTTCTATTGAGACAAAATATAATAATGCGGTATGGATGATTAGTTGATCGAATTAAGCCTGCCACTGGCCTAATGAGACCCATAGAGAGGTCAAAAAGAATTGTTATATTGACATAAACAATTATTAGAAATACAGTAAAAGCTCTCTATAACGGCCACTAAAATTGTGTTAATTAATTGGTATTTAGGGCAAGTGGCTGTTTGAAGTAATGTGAAAGTAAAACAGAATGCTCCTATAGGAGCGTTCTGTTTTTACTTTGACCTTGCTTTAAGCAGCGGCTGCCTTTAACACAAAATATTTGATGTAATTTAGTGACCGTCATAGGGAGGTTTTACTGTAATAATGGGAATGCAAATATACACAAGTTGCTTTATATTGCTCTGCAGGTACACACTTTCAAGAATAAAAATTGCAGGTTTCATAACAAAGTATCTGATGGGAAAATTGTGCTTTAACTTTGGCTCCAACATATCCAAATTTGCACAAGTTTTTCTCATTTAACAAATGTTATGGAGCAAACAGATCAAGCCAGGGGAGGTCCTGAGAATTATAACCATAATATGCCACAACTTTGCTATTTTCAATAAAGTCACTGTTGTTGTATGTCTATGTGATCAGAGCCCGAACAGTATACTACTTAATGGATGGATGGATGAAAGTATATGTATATACACGTATATACCTGTATAATTATGTACAGTGTAGTGGTGCCATAATTTAAACTCCACTTATTCACCCAACTTCTGACACTTTTGTTTAGATTTGATTGAACATAAATTGGCATATATCTTGATTTGCAGATTATAAATTTCAGCTACAATTAATTTTATATTGGACAGAATTTACATTTGTGATACATGTATATATTTTGTTTACCAATTTGCATGCTTACAGCAAAACCGTGATTACCCATGAAAACAGTTTGGATCCAGATGAGATGCCACATAATGTCAATGGGTGCCTCATCAGGATCCAAACTCTTTATTAGTTTGACAATCATTGCAAAGAACTGAGAACAAAATATATTTTGAGAATTAAAGCATGCAGACATGTTACAGTTGTTGCAGACTAAAATCAATTAGCAATTGCTTAGAGTTTTAATAATTCCTCATGAGTTATTGCAGAAATTCAGCAGGATATATGTTGAGTTTTCTTGCTCTTCAGGGAAGCTACCTGCCTGGTGGAAGAATTCTTATGACCAAAAACCCAAATGCAACACTGGCTACTGGGCCTAACAGTCCATGGCCAACTGATGCCCGGCTTGTAGATGGAAACACAACAAAAGATGGTCGCCTTGATTTACTGTACCGGGGAAAATGGAGGGGCGTATGCACCAACTATAACAAGTTTGTATTAAATTATTCAACTATACCAGATATAGAGGCTTTTGGACATTTTTCTAGAATAGACCCAGATCAGACAGCTCTTGTTTGCTTTTAGAATTAATTTATTATACTGATCTGATTCTGCAGTTTCTAATAAAAACTATCTAATAAATATTCATGATATTTGACTTTAAATCTAAATATTTATCAAGTAAAGATGGCATAAGACACAGGAATATTTGGCCATTAGTCAAAAAATTTGGAATCATATCTATTTAATATTATATAAATGCAAACAGAGCAGATCCTGATCAGATGACACAAGCCATATATCTGATCTGGGCCTACTCTGTAGGAAGGCGTACACAAGTGTATTTATGGAGCAATGGGTTAAACTAACAAAGCTGGCTAACAAAAAACTATGGGAAGAGGATCTTCATTTAGAACTATGAAAATGTGACATACAGTAAAACCTCTCTATAACGGCCACTAAATTACATAAAGTATTTTGTGTTAAAGGCAGGCGGCTGCTTAAAGCAAGGTGAAAGTAAAACAGAATGCTCCTTTAGAATTGAAGATATTTCAAGATAAGAACTTGCACTTGAAAAAATAAAACTTAACCTTTTTCCCTCATATAATTAAATGCCTTTTTACAGAGCAGACCCATCTGATCAGGGTCTGCTCTGTTTGCTAGTGGAATTTGAAAGATCGTTTCTTTACCTTCTAAAAAGACTACAATACAATGTTCCACCTTACAATATAGTACATTATACCAGTAACTACAGTTAGATTTCGATATCTTGAATTCGGATAATTTGAACTTCGAGGTAACCTGAAAAAAACATCCAGTCCTTCCAAATCTTACAATATACAGAATTGGTCTAAACTGTGTCGCTACAGATACATGTATCTAGAAACGCATGTGGCAGCTTAATACAGATCTGAAACAAGGCTGCCAGCTCCTAAAGGAGCTTTCAGCATTACTTTAGACCTTTATTAAGTGGTGAACTTAAGGAATTGTTCAGATTATAGAAAGTGGATAACTCGAACTTGTTATCTCGAACTAATTTGTATATAGTCCCTTGAAGATTGAGTTCAACTGTATTTTTTCCATAAATTTTCAGTAGGTATTGAAATTTGGAATAAAGATAGAATAAGGAAAGGGTTAAAAAAGCACAGATAAAATCCCAGTACATGTAAGTATGAAATATATGGCTTCTCAGAAGCCTTGTGTAAATACAACACTTCTCTACAAATGGCTACATGTACATGTATTTGTGGAGCATTTAACTATAAATTATTAGCCTGTTCAATGCAGATCATAAGTGTCCAAATTGTTGGGAAAAAAGGACAGCCTGCTAAATTTTCCAAGTGCTTCCTCATTTTCATTTCCAAAGCTACCACGTGTCAGTTTTAGATTGTTTGGATACTTAACCCCTTACCTTATACAGGCACTTTTAAAAGGCTTTGCAAACAGAGTAGACCCAGACCAGACAACTCCTATAGGAGCTGTCTGATTGTGGTCTACTTTGTTTGCCAAAACTTTCTTTGTTAACCCATTACTCATACGCTATTTTTAGATACAACATACCTCTTTGAATAAGTCTACTGAAAAGGAACATTAACTAAAGAAAAGGATTTTTTTAGAATTTTGTAGTTTGAAACAATTGTGATAAATAGAGCATTTGCTCCTATAGGAGAAAATACTCTATTTATCACAATAGTTTCATAAAGTGACTTTTACAGAGGCATCAAAAGTCGTCACTCAATATGAGGGAATGGGTTAATACGTAATTATAAAACTTTCAGTCTGTGGCTGTACATGTACATGCAGCAATAATTTCTTAAATTAATATTCATGGAGGAAAGGGTTAATGATATCTCATCTTGATTCGACTTGTCTGCAGGGGTTATCTGAAGTTCACTCATAGTGTGGAAAGAATTAACCAAAATTCTCTAGGTCTGTTTCGTATTAATCCCATTACCACTCAGGCTATTATTTTTAGATACAACCTCTTTGAATAAATCTACCGAAAAGAAGCATTAAATAGAGAAAAGGATTTTTTTTAGAATTTTGTAGTTTGAAACCATTGTGATAAATAGAGCATTTGCTCAGTGGTAGAGCGTCCGTCTGCGGTACGGAAGGTCGTGAGTTCGATCCCCGGCCGCGACAGACCAAAAGTCGTTAAAAGTTGGTACTAGTAGCTCCCTTGTCTACGCTCGACAATAAAGGTTTAGTTCTAGGACTGGTCGGCCCGGTGTCAGAATAATGTGACTGGGTGGGGTGCCCTTGCCATGTACTTGCCAGGTGTATTCTAGTGAGCCAGCACTATAACTTGTCTCATGCGGGTGCCGTCTGCAAATAACTGTAATACTGTTGGTCGGACGTAAAACCCAACTCACTCACTCTATTTACCACAATGGTTTCACAAAGTGACTTTTACAGAGTCGTCAAAAGTCGTCAATATGAGGGAATATGGGTTAAGTAAAAAATAATGACATCTGTATTTATCACAAATTCCCATATGGTTTCAAATTAACTACACAATTCTAAAACAATTCTTTTTCTCTAGTAAATGCTTCTTTTCGGTAGATTTATTCAAAGAGGTTTAGTCTAAAAATAGCCTATGAGGGAATGGTTTAACCCTTTACATTTTGTATTCCATGAATATTCATGAAAAAAAACAACGGCCGCGTGGCTCAGTGGTAGAGTATGACAGTTGTGGTAAAAATAATGGCATCATGAATATTAATTGGATTATTTTAATATTTGCATCAATATAAAAACAGGATATTTCGGTTCAGACAGAAACTGTAGAATTAGATGTATTTTATATCATAAGCCAACAGAGCAAACCCTGATCAGATGGCTCCTACAGGAGCCATCTGATCTCGGTCTACTCTATTTGCAAAGGCATAAAAAGACGTATTTATGGGGTAAAGGGTTTTAAAAGATCATTGTTACCAGTGGTTACATATGGATATTGAATATAAATTTCTCATAAAAGCAGCTCAGTCACAAACTTTCTTCAGAGGATTCTTTGATGTCCTACACTGGCAACCGAACAATTTTTTTAATGTTAAAAATTAGAGTACTGGCAACTCATATTCATGATGACACGAATATTCATGGAGTAAAAGTCAAGATGGTCAGAAATTTATTGTTGACCATGCAATTAGAATAATCTTTTCATGAAGGAATTAAATTGCTTTGAATTCACTTTAACTAGAGCTTTTATGAAGACTGACAAGTTGTCATAATTGTTTCAGCTTCACTGAAATTGACCTAAATGTGACCTGTCGCCATCTTGGATTCATCTATGGTAATTTCACGTACCATTCCTTTGCTCGTAATGAGACAGACTATATGTTGTACGACAAGCCTGCCTGCAAAGGGTCTGAGAACAGCCTGTTTGACTGTCCAGGAAATACCAACATCAAGTATGGAGCCAGGATCTGTGGTAAATAAATGCACAAATAAATCTCTGTTTATGGTTTTTATATGCCCGAAGGTAACTTTGGTCGTATTATGTTATGGCGCTCGTCCGGCCGGCCGTTAGCCACATCTTTGTCTGCTCAATAACTTGAAAACTATTGGGTGTGCTGTCTTCATACTTAATAGGCAGGTTAATCATGGCCAGTAGATAATACCTTTTGATTTTGAATTCAGTCAGTCAAAGGTCAAGGTTACAGTGACCTACAACTAAAATATCTTAATAAATAATAATAAAGATCCGATTCTACAAGTTTTTGGCATTTGCAAACAGTGTAGACCCAGCATTGGAAGGGTAAAACATTTTTATACCCCCCACAACGAAGTTTGGGGGGGGGGGTATACTGGAATCAGGTTGTCCATCTGTCCGTCCGTCCGCACTCACCAATGGGTAGTTGTGTGACTTTTTCTAACTAGTCGCACAAGTAAAATCATTAACCTGGCCATCTCTTGTGACATTAACCTGGCCATTTCTTGTGACATTAACCTGGCCAGTTGTGGGACATAGGGTTAGGGTTAGGGTTAGCTTCCAGATCATTCTATTCCAAAGTTAGAGCCAAAAATAGTTTAACTTGTGGGACTAGTCCCACAAGAAAAGATCAAAGGAAAAAGTCACACAACTACCCATTTGTTAGTGTGTCCGTCTGTCCGTCCGTGGACACAATTTTGTCCGGCCTTCTTCTTCTACAGTTTTGCTTCAATTTTGTTGAAAGTTCATATATAGCCATATGACCATATAAACCTGTACACCGCATATTTCCGTTAGGATCGGACAACTGCTTCAGGAGTTATCTCCCCTTTTTAGTCCCCTACCAATGTTTTCCGGTTTTCTGGACTTTTTATGGAACTGACTCAATGAGATATCAACTCTATATTTAGTACAAAGCTAAATCTAGATAAGGTACAGCTTATATTACAATCTCAGTCCGGTTGAATAATTATTTCCAGAGTTATTGCCCTTGAACTTTAATTTTTTTCTTCAAATTTGGGATTTCCCAGACTTTTTTTGGAAGTGATTGCAGAAAAGCTTACTCTAGATGATTTACAGCTTAATTCCCAATCTCAGTCTGTTTGAATAATTTTGGCCAGAGTTATAGGCCTTGAACTTTATTTTTTTGTCAAATTTTCAATTTTCCGGTCTTTCTTTGGAAGTGGTTGCAGATATTAACTTCATATTTGACATAAAAATAAATCTAGATGAGATACAGCTTAAGTTTAAATATCGGTCTTGTTGAATAATTTTTTGTCAGAGTTATGGTCCTTGAACTTAATGTTTTTCTGAAAAGGTACCTAGCTTTAGAACGTGAATCCGGGTCAAAACGGCCCACTACCAAAACGGACCGGGTCAAAACGGCCCGGGTCAAAACGGCCCACTTTTTAAACCAAAACGGCCCATGCTTATTATTGTTATATCTATTTATATGATCATTATTGATAATATTTACACTGATTATTACTATTGGTATAGTTGTAGAAATTATTTATTTAAATATAAATCTTTTATATTAATAGTCATATATTGTCATTATTTCAATTTAATGTTAATAAAGTAAATATCAAATAATCGATTTTCATCACTAATTCAGAATTTTAATATGTGTTCATAGTTTGCCTGGTTTACTAAATTCTTTCATAAAATATAATTATGGTGACAAGCTACGAAACAAACAATCAATGAAAATCCTGGCATGTGCAATCACGTGTTATGTAATGATCCAGGTTGTGACTTGCAATGAAGGATTTATAAAGGTGTAAAAAATTTATGCGCACGCATCACTGAATGAATTCCTTAACCTATTCCCTGTTCTATATTTAGCCCAAATTTCAATACCAACTGAATATTCATATATAGTTATAAATAAATATGAAAGGTGGAGCATTGCAGACATTTTAGAAAGCAAAGAAACAGATTTTTCAGGTTCTATTAGCAAACAGATCAGACCCTGATCAGCGGCTACTCTGCTTACAAATGTTACACATTTATATAAGGGAAAGGTTTAAATGGAGAAGATTAAAGGTACCGATAATCAGGCTAAAAAACACATACGATTGGGCGAGTTTAGATTTTTTACTTGGACTATAAGGATTTGCTGTTGCGCGTCTTTTCATCAGGGAAAGGATTAAATAATACTTAATTACAATACTTGAGTGAAACATTGTCAGAATATAAAAGTGGGCCGTTTTGACCCGGGCCGTTTTGGTAGTGGGCCGTTTTGACTCGGGGCCGTTTTGGAAGTGGGCCGTTTTGACCCGAGACCTTAGAACGTTGGATTTGACAAAAACCTCATGAAGGGGTCTTATATTATATTCTGAATTATTCTTCATTTTTATTACATAAATTGGGTTGGGGCATGTATTGTTTTTAAATCTCTTCATGTTTCTGTATGTACATATGTTCAGATTGGTGATAGGTGTTCTGACAAGCAGACAGGTGGGGGGGTATTCGTTAACCTTTGGCTTACAGTTCTAGTTAAACAAGTTTACATCAGATCTATTTGTAGTTTTAGAACTACAGTAAAAACTCCCTATAACAGCCACTAAATTACATCAAGTATTTTGAGTTAAAGGCAGGTGGCTGCTAAGCAAGGTAAAACTAAAACACAACGCTCCTACAGGAGCATTCTGTTTTACTTTCACCTTGCTTTAGCAACCACCTGTCCTAAATGCCGAGTTATTAACACAATTTAGTGGTCGTTATAGAGAGGTTTTACTGTAACAATTGTCCCTGAGTTATAATCATCAACTCCATGAAACTGTTGAACTTTGAAAACTGGCCACATAAATGAGAGTACTAAGGAGACCCTTTTAACACTAAGTAACTTTCTTCCCGAAACTTGTACTGGTATTTTGTTAACCCATTCCTCCATATAGGCTATTTTTAGACCCAACCTCTTTGAAATTAACAAGAGAAAGGGAAAAAATTAGAATTTTGTAGCTTGAAACCAATTGTGATAAATAGAGCATTTGCTCCTATAGGAGCAAATGCTCTATTTATCACAATGGTCTCAATAGGTGATTTTTGCAGAGGCATAGAAAGGCGTATTTATGGGGGAAAGGGTTAAATGACTTGATCAAAGTCTTAAACAGTTTTGATTCTGAGTCCACTCTATTTGCAAAAGCATTAAAAGGCATATCTATGGTGTAAATGTCAACCATTTGTTTTACATGTTTCTAAATGACTGCTGCATTGAGCTATTTACACAATGTTACGTATTTGTACAAATTCATTTTAGTATCCAGTCATAAACAAATTTGGGAACATGTTATGTATATCATTTAGTAGTTGGTGAAGTTATTTATAGCTCAGAAGACTTGTTTATGTAAACAATTCATAAAGGTATTTTCGTATGACCGTTGACAAAGAATTTCTGATAACATGACTTTCACAATGGTGAATTTGAAAAGGTCAAACTGCTTTTAGTTTGTTTATTGCCTTACCTTGTACTAACACTTATTCACACCTTTGAAAACAGAGTAGACCCAGATCAGATGGTTCTGATTAGGATCTGCTCCATTTGCTTATGGAATTATATAGATCTGCTTCAACAATTTTTATCAAGACCAGAAATTCCTGTGATCATTTGCCATGATGAAAAATATCAGCTAGTAAATATGCATGGTGTCATTATTTATGACATGAATATTCAACAGGGAAAGTGTTAGATACACACTTACTGTGGCTCAAGCTGGAGCTCTTTATCAAGGAGAACAGAGCTCCAGATAAGATGCGTCAATTCAGACATTTCAAGAATAACTCTTATTTCTCCAGCATACCTACACTGTGACCACTCTTTAGAATCGTCTTGAAGAGACGATTCTAAAGAGTGGTCGCAGTATAGGGTTTGCTGGAGAAATGACCACTTTAGTATTTGGGTACGCACCCTTATCTGTAACTCTGAGGAGAAGTTTAGTGGGATTCAGGAAGAAGTTTCGGTCATGATTTTTAAGCGGGGTTAGGGTGATTTTTCTCCCAGATTGCCCTCTAGCTTGAGTCCTGATTTACTGCTCAAAATGTTTTGTTTGTTTTCTTTATCATACATATAATATTTATTTCAACCCATTCCAGCATATTGACACCTTTTGACACTTCTGTAAAAGTCACTTTATAAAACCATTGTGATAAATATATAGCATTTGCTCCACAGGAGTTTCAAAACTACACAATTCTGAAAATTTCCTTTTCTCTAGTTAATGCTCCTTTTTAGCTCACCAGAGCACTTTTGTGCTCAGGGTGAGCTTTTGTGATCACTTGATGTCCGTCGTCCGTCGTCGTGCGTCGTGCGGTGTGCGTCGTGCGTCGTCGGGCGTCAACAATTTGAACCTTTAAAAATCTTCTCCTCTGAATCTACAGGGTTCTCAGCTTTCATCTTTGGTACATAGCATCACCTATAGGTCCTCTACAAAAGTTATATAAATAATGCCCCTGGGGTCAAATTTGGCCCCGCCCCAGGAGTGCCTTGTTTTCTATTGAAATATATAGTAAAACTTTGAAAATCTTCTCCTCTGAATCTACAGCGTTCTCAGCTTTCATATTTGGCACATAGCATCATGTTCAGGTCCTCTACAAAAGTTATATAAATTATGGCCCTGGGGTCAAAATTGGCCCCGCCCCAGGGGTGGCCAGATTTCATTAGAAACATATAGTGATAACTTTGAAAATCTTCTCCTCTGAATCTTCAGTGTTCTCAGCTTTCATATTTGGCACATAGCATCATGTTCAGGTGCTCTACAAAAGTTATATAAATTATGCCCCTGGGGTCAAAATTGGCCCCGCCCCAGGGGTAGCCAGTTTTGAATAGAAACATATAGTGACAATTTTGAAAATCTTCTCCTCTGAATCTACAGGGTTCTCAGCTTTCATATTTGGCACATATCATCATGTTCAGGTCCTCTACAAAAGTTATATAAATTATGGCCCTGGGGTCAAAATTGGCCCCGCCCCAGGGGTGGCCAGATTTCATTAGAAACATATAGTGATAACTTTGAAAATCTTCTCCTCTGAATCTTCAGTGTTCTCAGCTTTCATATTTGGCACATAGCATCATGTTCAGGTGCTCTACAAAAGTTATATAAATTATGCCCCTGGGGTCAAAATTGGCCCCGCCCCAGGGGTAGCCAGTTTTGAATAGAAACATATAGTGACAACTTTGAAAATCTTTTCTTCTGAATCTACAGGGTTCTTAGCTTTCATATTTGGCACAAAGCATCATGTTCAGGTTCTCTACAATTTTTGTATAAATTATGCCCCTGGGATCAAAATTGGCCCCGCCCCAGGGGTAGCCAGTTTTCAATACAAATATATGGTAAAACTTTGAATATATTCTTCTCTGAAACTGAAAGGTTCATAGCGTTCATATTTGGCACATAGCATCATGTTCAGGTCCTCTACAAAAGTTATATATATTATGCCCCTGGGGTCAAAATTGACCCCGCCCCAGGGGTGGCCAGTTTTCAATAGAAACATATAGTGACAACTTTAAAAATCTTCTCCTCTAAATCTACAGTGTTCTTAGCTTTCATATTTGGCACATAGGATCATAGTCAGGTCCTCTACAAAATTTATATAAATTGTGACCCAGGGGTCAAAATTGGCCCCGCCCCAGGGGTAGCCATGTCTCAATAGAAACATATAGTGACAACTTTGAAAATCTTCTCCTCAGAAACAGGAAGGTTCTCAGCTTTCATATTTGACACATAACATCATGTTTAGGTCCTCTACAAGAGTTATATAAATTATGCCCCCGGGGTCAAAATTGGCCCCGCCCCAGGGGTAGCCAGTGTGCAATAGAAACATATAGTGTCAAATTTGAAAATATTTTCCTCAGAAACTGGAAGGTTCTCAGCTTTCATATTTGGCACATAGCATCATGTTCAGGTCCTCTACAAAAGTTGTATAAATTATACCCCTTGGATCCAAATTGGCCCGCCCCAGGGGTTGCTAGTTTTCTCTAGAACTTTGAACATCTTCTCCTCTGATTGCCTGGTGAGCGATGTCAGGGCCATTCTGGCCCTCTTGTTAGTAGATTTAATCAGAGGTTAGGTCTAAAAATAGCCTTCACGGGAATGGGTTAATTACCTTTTATATTCAGCCAGACATACTTTGGAGCTGTTTGATTTGGGTGTATACAATTTGATATTCTACATTTATCATTTAAACCTCTTCAAAACTTTACGAACTAGTGTAGAGACTAGAGAGAAAACTGGATGTTCAAGTATTTATACATTGTATTGTCAGAATATGTTTTTGTACAGTTCATATTTCATATTTATAAACACTTTTTTACACCTTTGCAAACAGTAGACCCAGATCAGACAGCTCCTGTAGGAGCTCTCTGATCAGAGTTCTGCTCTGTTTGCTTATGAAATAATACGGATATGATTCTGGCATGGCAAAAAATTGTTGTGTCTGTGTGCTATTATAATAATTTATCTAATTAAAATACAAAGTCATGATGTCATTATTTCTTAGTAATGGGCTGTCTCCCTAAAGTGCCATAACATAAAGATAGAATGATGAATGCATTGAGTTTTATCATCTCATTGTCATTTGAATATAGAGTTTGAGATCACCATCTCTTAAAACCTTTTCCCCAATTAACATTTATACATGTATTGATCACATAACCCATTAACTCATAGGCTATTTTTAGATACAACCTCTTTGAATTAACCTACCAAAAAGGATCATTAACTAGAGAAAAGGAAAACTTTAGAATTTTGTAGTTTGAAACCATTGTGATAAATAGAGCATTTGCTCCTATAGGAGCAAATGCTCGTATTTATCACAATGGTTTCACAAAGTGACTTTTACAGAGTCGTCAATATGAGGGAATTGGTTAAAAGGTAAAACTTTGAAAGTGGATTATTGGCTGAGACAAAAACTGTAGAATCAGAGCTATATACAGTTGAACTGCAATATCTCCAACTTCAAGGGACCACACAAATTAGATAACAGATGTTCGAGTCATCCGATTTATAATCAGTCCAATATCTCATGTTATGCAGCTTAATGCAGGTCTAAAGTAATGCTGAAAAATGTAGGAGCTTTAGACCTGCATTAAGTTATCACATGACTGTTTCTAGATATTAGTTGTAATACAAATAGAACACTTCTGTATTGTAAATTTTGGAAGAACCGTAATTTTAGTTTGAGTTACCCCGAAGTTCGAGTTATCCGAGGTCGAGATATCGAAGTTCATCTGTACTTATATAAGCAAACAGCTCCTACATGATCTGGTTCTGTTTGCAAAGGCATGGTAATTTGACTTTGAAGAGAATCATGCTCAACCATATGATGACCATAAAGAGATCGCTAATATTATACCTATTACATGTATTCGTTTACTTTTACAGATGGGCAGCAGGTTGTTGGTTTTTCTTGTGTTGGTTTGAGGTCAGACCTTGCCAAGGACCACTGGAGGGGCATAGAGTTCTACAATGCAACGGTATCCTTCAAAGCAGAAGAACATAACCTGTACTACAAAGATTCCATGTCCTTCCTGGAGTACCTTGATATATCATTTGCTGGCCTAGATATCTTCAGGGGAGATGGATTCAGGCATGGCTTTGGAACTATCAGTGCCAGCCCCTATGTGCCCATCATGAACAATATCACTATCACAAATGGGGCTTATGATGGGTTGAACTTGACAGAAATCCGTGGAGCTATTCATATTGCGAATTCAACTATTTCGGACAACAGAGGTATTAGTTCAGAGAAGTTTCTGCTATATATTTTTGATGGATTTTTTTCCAAACCTTTTGTATCCTACAAGGAAATCCATGAATGCCTTTGATAACAGTTTGGATCCAGATAGGAGGCTATATTACTCTGTACAAAACAACATTTTGTCACAGAGTATACCCCATTCAGACCGCTTCAGTTGGACCCGCCTGGTCAGTGTCTGCTCTGTATATAGATAGGATTCTACAGTTCCGCAGCCATGTCCAAATATCCTTGAACTCATACACGATTATAAAATTTTAGCTTATAAATATTGATTTTTCATTATTTCTTAAATAAATAGAGTTGAATTTACTTTGCCGGTACCCAGTTTTTTTCTTACTACATCACTGGATGTGCTAAATTCATTGCTGTGCATGAGTAAACATAACGCTATTTTGTTTCAATTCGAAATCATCCGATAAGCGGGGGTTCAGGAGCAGCAGCCCCGACAATAGCATAAAATAGAATCTACATGAGAATTTATACATCACTGCTCGTAGAATTCAATTTACTGGGGCTTGAAGCTTATTGTTTTTGTATTTATTGATTTAAGAACCCTCCCACGCGACAGAGTAAAGTACCTACATTTCCCATACTTTTTGTGGGGACCGGCAAAGTACATTCGTTCCAATAAATATTCTTGAGGAAAAGGGGAAGCCGTTTACTCCATAAATAATATTTTCTATGCCTTTGCAAACAGAGTAGACCCAGATCAGATGGCTCCTGTATCAGGCGGCTGCTTACGACATAATATAGATCTAATTCTACACTTTTTGTCTTGGTTAAATATTCATAGTACAATGTGTTGTTTTAACCCTTTCCCTGTTCTGTGTTCATTCCAAATTTCAATACCTACTGAATATTCATAGATAAAATGATTATAACGAAATATGGAAGATCGAAAATTGTAGCCATTTTAGAAAGTAAAGACACAGATCTTTCAAATTCTATTGGCAAACAGAGTAGATCCTGATCAGACGGCTCCTCTAGGAGCCGTCTGATCTGGGTCTACTCTGTTTGCAAATGCGTGAAAACACATTTGTATGAGGGAAAGGGCAAAAACTACAGCTAATTAATATACATGATGTAATTTGTTTTGTACATGAATATTTATGATAGCAACGAATTTAGCACATAAAATTGATATTGGTTAAAAGTTGTTATGGAGATATTATATATGATGCTTTTTACTAGGCTATGGGGCCTTCATTAAGACTGCAGTTGGCCGAACACTGATCAACAAAACAGACATCTTGAATAACTGGGGAGATGGAGTGAAGATGTATGTGACCAACTATACCATCAACAAGTTTGAAAGAGACTACCCATACAGCACATCATTCTGCAAGACGCCCTCCGCGTCCAACCCCAGTTATCCTATCGTTATCCACCAGGACATTGTATCTGATACAGGGGAGAAGCCAATTGGCCAGTCTTGTGAGAAGGTATTCAACCATTTCCCTCATATAAACCCCTTTTAATGCCTTTGCAGTTTTTAATGCCTTTGCAAACAGTGTAGACCCAGATCAGACAGCTCCTACTGGATCCGTCTGATCAGGGTCTATTCTGTTTGCTTATGAAATTATAATAGATCTGATTGTACAGTTTCTACCAATAAAAAAACATCCTTCATACATTAATTATGCCTTTATAAAAATTCAGCTAATAAATATTCATGACATCAATATTTCTTACATGAATATTCAGCAGGGAAAGGATGAACTCTTTCCACATTTAACCGTTTCCCTGTTGAATATTCATGTAAGAAATAATAACATCATGAATACTAATTGGATGAATTTTATAATAGCATATGACCCCAGGGAACTTTAGCAATGGCAGATACTGTAGAATCATATCTATATTGTCCCATAAGAAAACAGAGCAGACCCAGATTTGGGTCTACTCTGTTTGCAAAGGTATAGAAGTAGAGTAAAGTACCCTTATTTCGACACCTTAAGACGTATATTCATCGTAACGATAAGAGTTTGTTGTTATCCTAACTTCGACATGGCAACAAAGAATGACCTACATTTACCAACGTTTTTGAATTACTATTGCTTAAGAAAGTGTATGACTTTGCAGTGTAATACATTACTAACTTGAACTGCTTTGGGTTCCTTATTTCGACAGGGGGACCCAAAATTCGACACCCAAACAATTTTTTTTAAAAAAATGACATGAAACACATACACTGTTTATCAAAATCATGAAACGATCAAAAAGTGTTTATTTAGAATGATAAAAAGAAAAGAAATCCCTAAAATAAACTTTCCAAAAGATAAAAAAGAAAATTTGTGTTGCTGCTGTGATTTGAACCGCAAACCATCAATACCAAAAATATTTCACTACCAGCATCTTTACCCACTCGGCCACGGACACAAATGTTATATATCAGGGAATTTTAGTTGCATATAATTCTAAATCTAAATTTAGACTATACACATATCTAAATTTAGACATGTCGAATATTAAGGAGCATTCAAATATTTTGGCACCCTATTTCGACACCCCTAATTTGAAGGTCAAATCGCCCAACAGACACACCAGGATCATTCTACATGAAAAACAACACAAATAAATGCTTTTCTAGTGTCCATAATGACTAAATTTTACAAAAAATAAAGCAGCGCATTTACCTTCTGTTATGATGTCCCTTAACCCTTCGCTTGCTGAATTTTAAAATACATTTCTCCTTCTTTACCCATGACCTGTTGTATAATTACATATATCTTCACCGTGTACAAGTATTTCACTGTGCAATCACTGCTGTGGAGTGCACTGGCTGCACAATCAATTTGTAAATAGTGCAGACCCTGATGAGACAGCTCCTGCAGGAGCTGTCTCATCTGGGTCTTCACTATTTACAGGTAGGTATATTGACGCGAATAGCAATTGAAGGGTTAACAATTTCAGTAAGACACAATTTCTTCGGGTCTTGAAAATTTTCACATTTTTTTCATTATTTAACGACCAATGTCAACAAAAAGGCGCCTGTGTGATCAGATTTTCTTCTTGAAGTCAACATTTAAATTTGATATCATGAAATCATCAATTAAATTATTAATTAAAACCATTAATTATAAGATATGGATATGGTTGTAAAAAGGTGTCGAAATAAGGGGCGTGTCGGATTTAGGTGCCCTTGCTCTATATGGAGTAAAAGTGTTGAGAGTGAATCAATGATTACCTTTGCAAATGGTTTGTATCTAGGTAACGGGCATCGTATCTCAAATTCTCTAGTGTCTCATCAGGATCAAATCAACATGGGTGCATTAAACCAGTGATTCATTTTGAAATCTGACATTATGGGTCCTTGGGACTCACATATAATAATATTATATTGACCAATGAGTCCCAAACCATATGAGTAACAGAAAGTTTTGATCAAATACGATAGTGTGAAACAAAGTGTAATAAAACAGTAACACTTCTAACAATGACCCATTATGACTATAGTTTTAAGACGAGATGTTCTCAAGTTTCAATCAGTAGCTTCAGCGTCATCCTCAAAATTAACACCAGAGTCTGCTAAAGAACTTCACATTCACCGTTTTCAGGCTATTTTGCATTACTACTGTAAGTAGTTTTCTCTTCATTGACCTCAGATTCACTACCTGTGCGACTGCTCGGACTGTGTTTTATTAAAAAAAATCCTGCCGATATCTTTTATTTAGGTCTATTTTTGGTTTATTTTTTGGTGGCATGAAAACTTGTTGACAATATCAGAGGTGACCTTCATCCGGGCTTTTACATCGAGAAGCAAGAGCAGCGATTGGTTGAGACTACCGGTGTCTTAGTACTTTTTACCATCGGTCTACTCTCAATCAATCAGCTGCTCATTATCGAAGTCAGACCAGATAAACATCTAGATGATCAAGACTTAAAAAAATGCTTGACCCAGCATTGATGCAAAAATGACTCAGACTTGTCGTTTGTTTTGAATTTAAAGGAATATTTTTTAGCGATTTATTTTGCATTGCATCCTTTAGGACACTCATGTTGATGTTCAATGGTTCCTGACGAAATTATTTGCATATTTTACGCAGGACACACACCAAATTGAATCACTGTTAAGAGGGACCTATTACTAATGCAAAATAGTTACATTTGTCCCATTTTATTTGTTGGTGGGGGGAATCCCAATAGACTCCATTTGTTTTTATTAAAGTGCTATTAAATGTAAAATAATTTTAAATGGCGGAAAAAATGCTTTCAAAATAAAAAAAAATGCAATTATTTAAAATGCAGTTTTCCCCAAAGTTCCAGAAAAGGCCTGTAGCTAAATTCCAGCACATGTTTTGGGAAAAAGTTACTTTAGTGTTAAAATGGTCAGTTATCAAAAATCAATGGTTTCAAGGTTAGGGTTGCAATTAATCCTTTACTTCATATATACATTTATAACATAACTCGTGGCTTCAGCGTGACGTATCACTATAATTTATTTT
Source organism: Azorinus chamasolen (assembly GCA_963576725.1). Taxonomy (NCBI): domain Eukaryota; kingdom Metazoa; phylum Mollusca; class Bivalvia; order Cardiida; family Solecurtidae; genus Azorinus; species Azorinus chamasolen. The sequence continues at coordinate 10,019,978 of OY755235.1, forward strand.
TTGATAATCATGGGCATATATTCACTAGTGAATAACATTCGAACGACCGAATGACATTCGAACGATTCATGCGCGCTGTCAAAACAAACAAACTGGCGGACGGTGGTCGACCTACCTGTCCACGATTGAGTCACGATAGATGGCAAAGGATTGTTGGCACTTGCGCCTTAATTTCGATAAAATAATACAAATTGTAATCGCTGTCGGGAATCATATACAAAATGTATGCCAAAAAAGACCTACCAGCTACTCTGACCCATACAATCCATTCTACATTTAAAATGCCTCCTCAACTTTGCATTTTCTTCACCGCATGTCCTTTTGTTTATGCAGATTTCTACTCATACAAATATCTCATCAATCAACAACTATAGTCATCTGAATCCAGCACAGCACAAACACATTTCAAATATGCTATACTCACTAACTCAGCTGATCGCGAAAATCTTCCTCCTGTTCCAACACATTTTATGCAGCAGTTCGTACTGAATCTTTTGTCCATTTCAAACATTTTAACTGAACTTGAATCGAGATTTTTTTCTCGGTGGAAATGTCCATGTCCATGTGTATACATACAACACTAATGAAGGGCTTAATATACCAAAACGAAGGCGCATTTCGAATCCCATTGACAGTGAGTGTTGGACGTGTTGGCGACTGTATGTGGGTCTTCATGTAAATGGCGCGCTTTACATAGACACATGTTGTGTACAATGACGTCATAATGTGACGTGTTTGTAACTATGTATGTCAAAACTGTAACTCAAAATTTATTTTGACGTGTTTCTGTATGTTTTTGTATCATAAACTATCACAGTTAAATTGAATACCAGAGAGGTCTGAATTAGATCCTGGTTGATATGACAGTAAGTAAAAAAAAGTTGGAAAATTTGGACCTACTTTGTCCCAGTTACCTAGCGAACCTAATAACACCTTTCATTCATCATTTCTATAATAGCGAACCTAATAACACCTTTCATTCATCATTTCTATAATATTATGTAAGGATAATTTATAACAATCCACGTTACTGCTGAAATATTGGCTGCAAATAACATTTGTGTGTGTTATGTTATAAATAGGATCTTGCATTCGTGTTCATGATTATTGGATTTATTAAATTCGTCTTTTTAAAACGATAAAAAACTCGCTAAAGCTCGTTTTTTATCGTTTTAAAAAGACTCATTTAATAAATCCAATAATCAAGAACACTCATGTAAGATCCTCTATGTATATAATTATATATATGTGTGTAGGTTTTTAAATCTTTGCAAACAGTGTAGACCTAAATCAGATGGCTTCTATAGGCACTCCATATATGTGCATTTTTACAATTTGACTTTGACAATTTCATGAATGTTATTTTAACACTTTCCTTCATATAAACGCCTTTTCACGCATATGCAAACAGAATAGACCCAGATCAGATGGCTCTGATATAAGAGCTGTCTGATCAGGGTCTGCTCTGTTTGTTTATGGTATTATATAGATCAGATTCTACAGTATCTGTCTGAGTCAAAACATCCTGTATACATATGCCATCAGAAAAAAAAATCGGCTAATAAATAATCATAATGTCATTATTCCTTGGATGACAATTAAACAGGGAAAGTGTTAATACTTATAAAGGTTCGATAATATCTGTCTCTCCGTCCGTCTGTCAACAATTTTGATGTGACGCGATAACTCAAACAGTACTTCACATATTGGTTTCATATTAAGGGCATATGCTTAGTATCATCAGAGGAAGACACCTATAGTTTTTGGGTTGAATCAGATCACTATGTATAGAGTTATCTGCCTTTGATTACAGGACCCTCTCTGGCTGAGTCAGTTTTCTAGTTACTATAGTTTTGCTATCAAGTATAAATGCAATGTATGTACTACCAGTCCATGAAATGTATTTGGATGCATTGTTTCCCTTTTCTGGATCAGTGAATATTCATTAAAAAATATTGGATGTATGATTAATAACTAGATGAATTTTTATACACCCGTCTTTGACGGGACATATTATGTTGTGGCGCCGTCCGTACGTCTGTCTGCGCTAACAGTTCTTGTTTATGTGATTATGAGAATAAAAGATCTTTTGTTTTCATCGGTTTTAAGTGGCTAATTTTCAGTTTATGTGGCTATTTCGAACAAAGGAATAGCCACATAAACTCAATCCGTAAGAACGTCTGTCTGTGAATGTTTGCTTGTCCATTCTCTAACTCAAACAAATGCAATCCAATCCTGTATGTAATCTAGCATGTATATTATCATAATATCTTGGTCAAGTTTGATAACCAGCAAGATTGCCCCACACACGCCAGAATTATTTCCCCTTCCTTTATGAATTTCCGTGAATTTTTGCTTATCCGCTCTCTAAATCAACCAAATGTAATCCAATCCTTTTCAAATTTTGTCAGCAAATATATTATCATAATGTCTCAGTCAAGTTCGATAACCAGCAAGATTGCCCCACACACGCCTGATTTATTTCCCCTTACTTTATGAATTTCTGTGAATTTTTGCTTGTCCGCTCTCTACCTCAAACAAATGTAATCCAATCCTTTCCAAATTTGATCAGCATGTATATTACCATAATGTCTCAGTCAAGATCGATAACCAGCAAGATTGCCCCACACACTCCAGAATTATCTCCCCTTACTTTATGAATTGCCATGATTTTTTGCTTGTCTGCTCTATAACTCAAATAAATGTAATCCAATCCTTTTCAAATTTGATCAGCATGAATATTACGGTACCATAATATCTCAGTCAAGCTTTATAGCCTGCAAGATTGTCTCTGACACTCAAGAATTATCTCCCCTTACTTTATTAAATTTGGTGAACTTTCGCTTGTCCGCTCTCTAACTCAAAGTATCGTAATCCGATCCTTTTCGAATGTGGTCAACAAGTATTTTACCATAATGTCTCAGTCACGTTCGATCATAAATAGCAAGATTGCCCTTAACACTCAACAATTATCTCCCCTTACTTTATGCCACCTGATATGGAGTAATGGCAATTCAACTTCCAGATATTTGACGGGCATATATATTGTGACATTTTGGAACTCTTGTTATAATTGGCATCATGCATAGAAACAAAACTTGTTTTACCATAACAGAAACTGTACAATAGAATCTATATCATTCCATGAGCAAACAGTGTAGATCCTCATCAAATGGCTCCAATAGGAGCCATCTGATCGGAGTCTACTCTGTCTGCAAAAATGTGCAAAGGCGTCTCTTATCATGTACGAAAGGGTTTAAGATTTGTACCGTATTAGATATATGTCCCTCCTCCCCTTCTATTTTCAAACAGTAAAATGTCTCGTTCTTTCAAGTCCAGATTATTTTCACCTTTAAAGCAATCTGTTAACCCTTTACTCTATGAATATTCATGAAAGAACTAATGACATCTTGAATATTAATTTAAGTAAGTGTTATAATAGCACATGGACACAGAAAGGTTTGGCCATGGCTAAAACTGAAGAATTGCATTTATATTATATCATAAGAAAACAGAGCAGACCCTGATCAGACGGCTCCTACAGGAGCCATCTGATCTGGGTCTACTCTGTTTGAAAAGTGATAGGAAAATTATTTATGGAGTGAAGGGTTAAATAAAAGATTGTTGGATTCTTTTCTACAGATATTTGGGACATACCGGAAGAAAATGATCACACTTCATGTACTACTAATGGAAAGAGATCCTGAGGCATCGGGCACAGTCACTGTGAGAGAAGGCAGCAGAAGTGGCAAGGTCATACTGACCTTCCCCATCAACAATGGGTCTTTTCCCCAGTCAATGACATCAGTTACAGATACCATATATGTCAAGGTTGATTACAGTGTTCCCCCAGCCCCGCCACCCGGTGTCGACCGCACAAAGAGATGTAGACACATGCGAAGTTGTATCCGCTTCCTTATGGAGCTTACAACAGGATATGGTAAATATTCTCAATAGATTTAACATTTGTATCTTTGTAGATTTAACATCTGTATCCATGCTAATAAAACTTTTAGTTGAGTCTGAGTTCGTTCTCAAGTTTTTGATTGGTCAGATTTGAGCCTTTGGCTCAAATCTGACCAATCAAAAGCTTGAGAACTCAAATCTGACCAATCAAAAGCTTGAGAACTCAAGTCTGACCAATCAAATGCTTGAATTAGCTTCGCATCTGACTTTACTCCATGAATGTTCATGTAAGAAATAATGGCATCATGAAATATAAATTTGATTAATTTTTATAATGGCACAATGACATGAGAATTGGCCATAGTAGATAGATACTGTAGAATCACATCTATATAAACAAACAGAGCAGACCCTGATCAGACGGCTCCTATATCTGGGTCGACTCTTTTTGCAAAGGAGTGAAAAGGCATACTTATGGAGTAAAGGATTAATGCTTTAATTGATAAAGGCACATATTTATGCATTGAGTATAAATGCCCTATAGTAATCACATTTTCTGTCTGTCTGTCTGTCCATCTGTCAACACTTTTGGTTTGACATGATAACTCAAATAGTGCTTCACATATTGATTTCATATTAAGGGCATATGCATAGTATCATCAGAGGAAGACACCTATAGTTTTTGGAGGGTATGAGACATAACAGATGTAGGTAAAAGTTTAAAGATTGCAGTTTTTAAACATGTGAAGCTTGCATTATATTTGCAATAAGCAGACTCTGTAATGCTTTTAGTTATGAAAATTGAATACCAGCAATTGTTTTTACTCTGTCTGTCTTGTCAACCAATAAATATTGATGACAACATTATTTCTTACCTGTATATTTAACAAGGAAATAATTAAATCAGAAAACTAATTTCTACACAATAACTAAACTGTAGCTAAGAGATTTTATGACCAATATTGATGTACAGAGATACTTTGCATACAGACAAAGATGGAATCTGGAATCAAGGACTAGGTCACTGACTGAGTGAAAATAGAAAAATAGTTTCTCATCACTGTCAAGCAAGGTCTCAGTATAATCTGATATTAACTCTTTCTCCATGAATTATCTTGTAAGAAATAATGACATCGTCAATATTAATTAGATTCATTTGTTATAATGGCACACAAACACATGGGTTTTTGGCCAAGGCAGAAACTGAAGAATCATATCTTTATAATGTCATAAGCAACCAGGGCAGACCCTGATCAGACAGCTCCTATAGGAGCTGTCTGATCTGGGTCTACTCTGTTTGCATATGACATTATAAATATTCAAGGTGTGAAAAGGGGTTTATATATGAGGGAAAGGGTTAACACATCTCCTCTTTGGTGAGTTTGTATGAATAAATATAATCCTCCTTGTTATGCAGGTCCAGATACAGAGCTGCGTCTATATAACACCTCAGTGTCATCTAATAATGGATATGGGGTCAACGTACAGGACATGCGATCCAAAGTTCACTTCAACGCTTCAGTAATTTCTGGCAATGGTTATGGTGCAGGTCTGAGGATATACCAAGGGGCTGGAGAAGTTGCTGTTAATAGCACCATAATTGAACGTAACCAACAGTGTGGGGTCAACATTACTTATAGCGGTGGCTACCAGTTGTTCAATCTTTCAACTATTAGTGAAAATTTTGGTTATGGTGTTATTACGGAGTATCTACGGCTGAACAGGACACGATTTGAAATATTTCAGAAAATGGAAGTTGTCCATTCGAATTTTGTATTAAATGAGTGGACAGCTTTTAGAATTGGCAATTACTGTTTAGGTGGGGAGTATCTTTTTAACCAGAGTTACTTTGGATATAATCAACATGAAACTATTGAATACTTGTCATGTAATATTTCTACACGAGTCAGTACAAACTTCAGTATGGCATTCAATGTGTTTGAGGCAAATAAGCGGCATGCCGTGTTGATCAGTCCGGTGGTAAATACAATTGGAATTTTCACCAACAATACTTTTAAGAACCACAGCCTTGGAGTTATCAGAATGAACAATGGCTATGATTTTATAGAAAACAGATGGTACAAGGACTTTGAAGTTAACTACAGACTATATGCAAATGTTTTCAGAGAAAATTCAGGGAAATATATTGTCAATTTTAGACTGACTCAGACCAGTCCATTTCAGAAGCTTGACTTCCTGTTCAACAATGTTGTAGAAAATGAAATTCAGGATTCCTTTATGTACTTAAATCCAAGAAGCAAAGCCAATGCAGTTATAGTTGTGTCTTCTGGCAATATCAAAGTTCAGAGGAACCACATTTTCAATCCTGGTTCTGTACGAGACATAGCCACCCACCTTATTGACCCGTCAGTTACTATTCTTGCCAATTACAATTGGTGGAACACACAAAACCATGCTTTCATATATCCACGACTGTTTGACCAGAATGATCGTTACAACTTGGCAGAGCTTGAGTATTATCCGGTCCTGAAGGACCAAAGGCTGTATGGAGATTACAATACAGGGGATGAGCCCAAGTATTGGTGGCAATTTGCAAGGGGCTCTCTCATTGGTGGAGTCCTGGATGGAACATTTACAACCAATCCTCAGATTCAGACATACCATGTGGATAGGGACATTTTCATTTTGAAAGATTCTGTGTTAGAAATTCTGCCAGGCACCACATTTGAGTTTGAGCCTTCGATAGGTATGGTGGTTCATGGAAGGCTTTCAGCTGATGGAGACAAATATGCAAATGGTATGTATATAGATTGTAGGACACAAAACTATCTTGCTCATCCGTCAGTGCAGGCTCAAGCAAGAGGGCGATTTTGAGAAAAAGTCTCCCTAACCTTACAGACTTTTTCTCTGTTTGGAGCTTAGGGAACAGTTTTAATATATAGAACATATAGTGACAAACAGAATCAGGACCAGAACTTCTCTCTTAATACCAGTAAACTTCTCCCTGATGGAGATTTCCAGCTTGAGCCCTGCTTCAGTGTTGTTATGAAGTTATAGGAGACACCATGTTGATCTGACTGTCTGTCAGTCAGACTTTTGTTTTCTGAACTTTTCTCTGGTCTATTTCTCAGGATTTCAGTAAAACGTTATAGGAAGCTTTTGATGGGCATTTTTCAGCTTGTCTGTTTTTCGAAGGGGGGAAAAAGCATTGTCAGAGGTATTGTTGTAACTCCGGCATCGGCGTTTTCAGTGTTTTTGTTGTCGTCCAGACACTTCAATGTTGACTATTACTTCTTTACCATTCTAATTCATGCAAATCTTATGAAACTTAACACACTTATTCACCATCACAAGGATTACAATCGAACAGACCAGCATTGGCAGCCTCAGGTCATCCTCTTGTTCACAATGATGACTCTGATTATCTGAAATATCACACACATGATCCAAACCATTTGACACTAACATTTTTTTAAGTTAAAAATAACTTGTAAAGGAAAATTAAGTTGTTTAACCCTTTACTCCATGAAAGAAATGATGATATAATGAATATCAACACAGGAATATTTGGTCAAGGCAGAACTGTAGAATTAGATCGATATTATTTGATAACCAAATTAAGAAGACCCTAATCAGACAGCTCCTACAGTAGCTTGCTGGTCTGAGTCTATTCTATTTGCAAAAGCGTAAAAAACGTATATAAATTGGACGCAAGAATCTTAAAAAACAGGTCGTTGCTCCTATACCAGCTTTCTGTATTACTTTTGACCTGTATTAAACTACTACCTGCCTTACAGACCCATAATAAGACTTCTTTTTGATGGTCGCTTAACCATGTCCTTCATATAAATGCATTTTCATGCATTTGCATACAGAGTAGACCCAGATCAGACGGCTCCTAGAGGAGTTGTCTGAGCATGTCTGTTCTGTTTTCTAATGGATTTTAATAGATCTGTTTCTTTATTTTTAAATGTGGCTACAATATTCCACCTTCCATATTGATAATTTCATTATAACTTTTTGTTCATGAATATTCAGTAGGTAATGAAATTTGGAATAATCATAGAATTGGGGAATGGTTAACCCTTCGCTTGCTATTCACATCAATATACCTACCTGTAAATAGTGAAGACCCAGATGAGACAGCTCCTGCAGGAGCTGTCTCATCAGGGTCTGCACTATTTACAAGTTGATTGTGCAACCAGTGCACTCCACAGCAGTGATTGCACAGCGATATACTTGTACACAGTGAAGATATATGTAGTTATACAACAGGGCATAGGTAACGAAGGAGAAATGTATTTTAAAATTCAGCAAGAGAAGGGTTAATACAGGTTGTACTGTATATATATGGAGTAAATGTTTTGATGTATACAGTTCATCACATTTAGTTGATCTGTCTGTGTGTACTATAGGGAACCCACAGAGAATTACCTTCAAGCTGTACGATCATCACATGTTGCCCCTGCAGAACAGAACCATCTATGAACGACTACGACTTGTGGATGGAGCGGACGAGTTTGAGGGAAGGTTGGAGATGAACATTTCTGGAGAGTTTGGGACTGTTTGTAATGATGTAAGTCTATCTTGACTTTGTTAACCCATTACCTCATAGGCTATTTTTAGATACAACCTCTTTGAATAAATCTACCGAAAAGGAGCATTAACTAGAGAAAAGGAAAATTTTAGAATTTTGTAGTTTGAAACCATTGTGATAAATAGAGCATTTGCTCCTATAGGAGCCAAATTAATGCTCTATTTATCACAATGGTTTCATAAAGTGACTTTTACAGAGTCGTCAAAATGAGGGAATGGGTTATTTATGTCCCAGTGTAGAAGATTAACATTTTGCCTGATGAATACGGTATTTAGATTTTGCAAAAATATTTAACTGCCTTTAACATTGGAACCAATAGACCTAGGGATTCCATACTATAGGTATGACCCACTGGCACTTGATCGAAACAGACTTTAGTTGTGTAATACAATAGTTATATCATATACATGGTGCGGCAGCCGATTCGCCCATTGTTTCGTACCGGCGTAAATTTCCGATATAAAAGACAGATCAGTGCGAAATCTACTCAGCAGCCGGGAAGAAAATACATTTATCTCTGTAGAAACTGTAAGTTCCTGTCCATTAGCAAACCTCTATCGAAGCTATTTGATGATATTTCAGGGATAAATTGACGGGGTTAATTTGTCAGGACTTTCATTCCGCGTTAACTTCCGGTGACCTCCTCTGACCCCGAGAAAATGTTACAAGCCATTTGATTGGTTGACAATGACCCGGTTATTTCGACTGTCTTCTCGAAGTCAAACTGCATGTAAACATAAATACTTGAATAGCTCTGATCTAAAATTTCGACCAAAATGCACGACAGATTTTTGTTACATGCATTCAGCCATAAAATCAAAGAGAACAATGTTGAACTAGCATCATGGTGACGTTAATTTGTTACTTAAAATGCCATGACGTCACCAAATGACGCCATGAGCACGTCTTTCTATGATAACATTGAAACTTCATCAAATAACTAAACATCCGTTCCCAAAACATTCTGACGGACATGGTCCAATTGCATCATCATCCCTCAATAGCCTCGTCATAATGACCAGTAACCACAATGTTGTGGCCTTCTAAGATGGTTTTTATTGCCAATATTTTGCATTTTAAAGACAAATATTCGACAGACCGCGGGAACAACAACGCTTGACACACCTTTCTGATTTGTCCAATGAAAACGCCCGTTTCAACCAAAACAGTTGAAGGTCGCTCAAACCGGAAGTTGACTAGGAATGAAAACGGCGACAAAATCAAACACCATTTTCTCCTCCAAATATTATCAAATATTTTCGATAGAGGCTTGTTTATGGACAAGAACTTATCGTTTCTACAGAGATTAATGTCTTTTCTTCCCAGATGCTGAGTAGATTTCGTGTTGATCTGCATTTTATATCGGAAATTTCCGCCGGAACGGAACAGGTGGAGAATCGGCTGCCGCACCATGTAGTGTATTAATGTACTAGTTGCTATAAATAAAGTATAGTCTTTTTCGATCAAGTGCCAGTGGTATGACCATGCCAATATATTTGCCCTTCTGATCTAGACCTTAACCTTTGACCTACTTTTGCAAATGTCTTTAAATGCATATAACTTTGGAACCAATAAGCCTAGGGCTTCCATACTTGTTATACATGTATCTTTCCTATCTTAAGACTTTCCAACCTCACCAAATTTTTATTCCATGTGACCTTGACTTACTTTTGCAAAAATCTTTAAATGCCAATAATATTGGTTGTGATGGGCATAGGGCTTCTATACTTGTTAGGACCATGCCAACATTTTTGCCCTTCTGACTTCACCTTCGACCTACTTGCAAAAGAATGTCAATTGCCTATTACATTGGAACCAATAGACCTAGGGCTTTCATAATTGGTATGTATCGTTCTTGTTTAATAATCTTTTAAAGTTGCTGAAAATTGATATTTGATTGCAGTTTGGTTCTGATATTAATGCAGTTAAGTTTATAAACTTGAAAATTGAATGATTTTTTTGGTTCAATATGACACGTTTTAGACTTAACTTTTGAACAAGCAAGCATTAGGTGACTTTGACACCATTTCTGGTATAAAAGTAGCTTCTTTCATGCTATACACACTACACAGGGGGTTGCAGAATTCAGAATGAAAGCAATGCAGAAAGCTCCTCAAGGGACTTTCTGTATTGCTTTCAGTCTGCATTAAGCTAACACCAATAGACCTATTTTCTTTATTTAATGCTTTTATGAGTGCATAGGGTTTTAGTTCTTTTATTGATCGTTAGTAGTATGGTGAAGTGTCAAACAGTATAGATTCTGATGAGACACTGCATTATGCACCCTCTTAATTCATTTTCTCCTAGGCTGTCATTTATTATAGTTTTATAGAGGCGCAAAAGTCTGTCACTAGGGGGTAATGTGTTAAGCCTTATCTGGATCCAAATTGTTTTCATAGGTAATCATGGTTTCACTACTAGCGTGCAAAGAGTAAGCCTAAACAAAAAGATCTAAATGCAAGAACAAATACATTTACAAAACAAGGAATTATTTGTGAAAAGCATAAAAAAATGTTGATTTTTACATAATGTGTAATCCCTGTTAAATATTAATATAAAAAATAATGACATTGTGAATATTTTATTAGCTGATTTTTAGCTTGTTTGTTTGGAAGAAAAGTCCGAGCTATTGTGATCACTGGGTCGTAGGCCTTGTCGTTAGGGTTGTCGTTGTCGTGGGCGGTGTGCAAAAACTTTAATGTAGCTCATTATTCGAGAGTATGAGAGGTATTAACATGAAACTTCATAGGTTTAGTAGATCTCATTGAAGGCAAGGCCCCTACATAGAACCATAACCCTTGATTTCAAAGTGTTGGAGTTATGGCCCTTTTTTCATTTTTTTTAAAAATTTAGTTGGACAAGCACCAAATCAGACGAGTGTTGACTTGGTACGCGGCTCTTGTTTGTAATGGCATAATGTACATGTCACTGTTTGGTATTGGTCGAAAATGTAAAGTGAGATTTATCATACTTTCATATGCAAACAACAGACCAAGAACAGATGGCTCCTACAACAGCCATCTGATCTGGATCTGCTCAGTTTGCAAAGTCACACAAAAGCACTTGTACGAAGGAAAGGGTTAATGTTTTACAATGAATCTATTTACAGGGTTGGACAGATCAGAACTCTGCTTTAGTTTGTCAACAATTGGGTCTGACATACAATCCTGACTATGGCAAGCCTGGGCGAATATTATTTGACCTGATGAAGCCTATGCTTCGGAGTAGAGTGGACTGTGATGAGCTTGACACAGACATATTCCAGTGCAAGGCAGAGAAGCAAGGGGAATTCCAATGTGACAAGTCCCAAGCTGTTTTCTTGCGATGTCAGTCACCCACTTGGTCAGGTGAGTAATCATATTTTAAAATTAAACAATGTTTTGAAATTATACATTTACATTAAATGCATACTTTTAAAACCCTTTATTTCATAGATACACCTCTTAAGCTTTTTGCAAATAGAGTAGACCCAGATCAGATGACTCCTGTAGGAGCTATCTGATCAGAGTCTGCTGTGTTTGCTTAATATAAAACAATAAAGATCTGATAGTACAGTTTCTCTCATTGTCAAAAATTACCTTGTTAATAAATGTCTTTATACTGGATGTCAATGTTTCTTACGTGAATGTTCATCAATTAACCCATTACCTCATAGGTTATTGTTAGACCCAACCACTTTGAATAAGTCTACCGAGGAGGAGCAATTAGTAGCAAATGCTCTGTCAAAATGGTTTCAAAAAGTGACATCTACAGAGGCATCAAAAGGTGTTGATATGAGGAAATGGGGTAAGAGGTTATTTGCCCTCATTTGCTGGTTCGACCGATATTTCATTCCCATACATAACATCTAAAAGCTTGTTGAAATCAAAGGATTTACACAGATCTCATAAAAAGATTTACCTTTTTTGCATTCAAAAGAATTTTTATGCAATTATTTGGTAGAAAGTACAAAGTTTATTTGTGTAATTATACCCCCCACAACGAAGTTTGGGAGGGGGTATACTGGAATCAGGTTGTCCGTCTGTCCGTCCGCACTCACCAAAGAGTAGTTGTGTGACTTTTTCTAACTAGTCGCACAAGTAAAATCATTAACCTGGCCATCTCTTGTGACATTAACCTGGCCATTTCTTGTGACATTAACCTGGCCAGTTGTGGGACATAGGGTTAGGGTTAGGGTTAGCTTCCAGATCATTCTATTCCAAAGTTAGAGCCAAAAATAGTTTTACTTGTGGGACTAGTCCCACAAGAAAAGATCAAAGGAAAAAGTCACACAACTACCCATTTGTTAGTGTGTCCGTCTGTCCGTCCGTGGACACAATTTTGTCCGGCCTTCTTCTTTTACAGTTTTGCTTCAATTTTGTTGAAAGTTCATATATAGCCATATGACCATATAAACCTGCGCACCGCTTATTTCCGTTAGGATCGGACAACTACTTCAGGAGTTATCTCCCCTTTTTAGTCCCCTACCAATGTTTTCCGGTTTTCTTGACTTTTTATGGAACTGACTAGAGATATCAACTCTATATTTAGTACAAAGCTAAATCTAGATAAGGTACAGCTTATATTACAATCTCAGTCCGGTTGAATAATTATTTCCAGAGTTATTGCCCTTGAACTTTAATTTTTTTCTTCAAATTTGGGATTTCCCAGACTTTTTTTGGAAGTGATTGCAGATATTAACTTTATATTTGGCATAAAGCTTACTCTAGATGATTTACAGCTTAATTCCGAATCTCAGTCTGTTTGAATAATTTTTGCCAGAGTTATGGGCCTTGAACTTTATTTTTTTGTCAAATTTTCAATTTTCCGGTCTGTCTTTGGAAGTGGTTGCAGATATTAACTTCATATTTGACATAAAAATAAATCTAGATGAGATACAGCTTAAGTTCAAATATAGGTCTGGTTGAATAATTTTTTGTCAGAGTTATGGTCCTTGAACTTAATGTTTTTCTGAAAAGGTACCTAGCTTTAGAACTTTGGATTTGACAAAAACGTAATGAAGGGGTCTTATATTATATTCTCTGAATTATTCTTCATTTTTATTACATAAATTGGGTTTGGGCATGTATTGGTTTTAAATCTCTTCACGTTTCTGTATGTACATATGTTCAGATTGATGATAGGTGTTCTGACAAGCAGACAGGTGGGGGGTATTCGTTAGCCTTTGGCTTACAGTTCTAGTTAAGTTGGGTTTGATTAATTTTGTTTTTCTATTACAACAATGTGTGAACCCTTTACCTGAAAGAGACACCTTCTAGTGCCTTTGCAAACGGAATAGCTCCAGATCCGATGGCTCCAGCAGGAGCCGTTTAACCCTTTACCTGTTCTATGTTTATTTCAAATTTCAATACCTACTGACTATTCATGGACAAAATAGTTATATTGACATATAGAAGGTGGAACATTGTAGCCATTTTAGAAACTAAACAAACTGATCTATCAAATTCCATTAGCAAACAGCAGATCCTGATCAGAAGGCTCCTAGAGGAGCCATCTGATCTGGCTCTACTCTGTTTGCAAATGCATGAAAACTCGTTTGTATGAGGGAAAATGTTTAATTAGGGTGTGCTTTGTTTGTTTATGGAATGCTACAGATCTTATAATACTGTAATATTCCTGTATTCAAAAACAATATTAGAAAAGTAACAGACGGTAATAATCATTATATTGGTTTTTTTTCCAATAACAATATTCATCAGATAAAGGGTTAAATACCTCTCCTGACGAATATTCATATAAGAGATAGTGACTGTATGAATATTACTTAGCAGATTGTTTTATAAATATATGCATATGAATAGTGTATATTTTGGCCATTGCAGAAACTGTCCAATCACTTTTATATCAATTCATTGACAAATAGGGTTGGCCATGGTCAGACAGCTTCAGAAGGAACTGTCTCATCTGGGTCTTCACTGTTTGCAAAAGCATAAAAAGGCATATCTCTCAGGTGAAGAGTTAAAGAAGTGAATAGACTTTGACTATTTGTTTAAACCATCTCTATTTTGTATAAACCCTTACATACTGAATTTTCAAATGGACAATTCCAAAATTAAGCAAAGGACATTAGTAACTCGATCATGTCCCACACTGTAAGGGATAAGTAGTAGACTAATCATAATTACAAATTTGTTTTTTCAGTTTTTGAACTTCAAACGAGTAATAGAACTGTCATAAACTTCTACTTACGTTTTTATGTTTTCTAGGTGTGACAATCCCAGCAATGCCAAGGTATGGTCAGACCTTTGAAACCCAGATACGTCACCTCACCATTGACCAGGCTGGTCTACTTGACTTTGCGTCCATGTCATACACACCAGGATTCAGAATAGATTATAATTTCTACTCCATCTCATGGCTCACCGTGACAAACTGTGTTTCTGATGGCATTAACATCAAATACAGCAACCCATATAGCAGAAACCTAATAGAGCATCTAGTAGTTGAAAATAACCTTGGTAATGGATTTCTAACAAGGAGCCCATTTTTGGAACTGTCCCATGTGAATCTGACAAATAATGATAAAGCTGGCTTTGTGTATGATCCTATGTTTACAGAGTATGAAGCCTTGAGTGTCCGCAACTTCATCTATAGAAACAGAACTGTACCAATTACCAACTTTGATGGGCGCGTCATAAACCTTGGTGATAAAGAAATGATATTTCTTACTTGTCCACCAAGTAGTGGTCTAGAAGATAAAACCTATACTATTGAAGTGCAGACTACCTATTACTACAGAGTTACTGTACAGGTACTGGATTATAACCCACTGACCAGCATTGAACAAGTAACCTTTTTTGACTCAAAGAGATCAGATATGGCTGCAGCTAAAGTGTGGTCCATTGAGTCAGATCTGGTGGATTTCCCTATTGTATCAAGAACATCATACCTCACGATTCAGTACCGTGTGAGAGGGATACGATCAGGCCGATTAGCTCTGGCAATAATTTCCAGTAAGTAATGTACTGCTTCTGTCTAAGACATACCCCCACCCTAATAAATGCCACCCCTTACTTTATTACTTCTTGGGTGTGTGTTTGTGGGGGCAGGGATTTGATAAAGAAATGTTAGTTTTTCAAACTGTAGGTCATAGCTTAATTGCAGACTGACAGCAATGCAGAAAGCTCCCCTAGCTCTTTTCATTCTGCATTGAACAACCACATGTGTACCCAATGCAGCAAACTCTTTTTATGGTCCCTCAGATCTGGAAGCATGTTGTTTTTGCTGTTTCTGTTGGTTGGTTGTTTTGATTGTCAAAACTGTTTGTTGGTTGGTTTGTCTGTTTGGCCCCAAATTATCATTTGCAATATTTTGTCGCCATTGCACATACATACTCCAATCTTGGCATACATGTGCAACTTATAGAGGGGAACATTTTTAGTGGTGACTTATTAAGGGGGGGCATAGTGTTTCACAAACACATCTTGTTAAATAATGTATTTGTGATTATACTGTACTAATTATAATACTGTATTTTCATAATTTTGATAGATTTGATCTCTATGAAATAGAATTATACAGCAATACCGTTTTGGACATGCTGACTATTTGTTATTAATTGAATTCTATGGACCTGATTCAACATTCTATATTTTCTCCCATGTCTTTGTATACAGAGTAGACTGAGATCAGATGGTAATGTGCCATACGTAAATTTCTGGTTTATCAATATTTTGATGTCATCATGTCAGTATTTTTATATTACTGGTAATATTCATGAAATAACAGATTAAAAAGTGACGATGTAAAATTTGCATTGAATGCTAATACTTAACCCTTCGCTTGCTGAATTTTAAAACACATTTCTCCTTCTTTACCCATGCCCTGTTGTATAAATACATATATATTCACTGTGTACAAGTATTTCGCTGTGCAATCACTGCTGTGAAGTGCATTGGTTGCGCGATCAATTTGTAAATAGTGCAGACCCTGATGAGACACCTCCTGCAGGAGCTGGCTCATCTGGGTCTTCACTATTTACAGGTATGTATATTGAGGTGAATAGCAAGCGAAGGGTTAAGTATATTGTTAACTGTTACCTATCCATGGCAAAGGTAACCACGCTATCTCAAACTCAGATAATTCTAACTTTGAAATAATCGAAATAAAAATTCAGTCCTTTGAACATATACAAATACAGAATTGTTCTAAATTGGATCACTGCACTATTTCTAGAAACACGTGATAGCTTAATGCAGGTCGAAACTAATGCTGAAAGTGCCTACAGGAGCTTTCAGCATTACTTTAGACCTGTATTAAGCTATGAACTTGGGAAATTGTTCAGATTAGAAATCATATGACTCGAACCTGTGTTATCTCGAAGTAATTTGTATGGGAATCAAGGATCATTCTGAATTGAACCTGCAGCATTTGTTATTGACACTTCATACATAAGTTTTTATCTTTTGCAGGTGGAAGTACTCAGCATTACCTCTCTAGAATAAAAGTATACAATGCTACAATTAGACACAACGAGAGGGGCATTGTTACCAAACACTACAACAACCCGTCCAATGAAAAACTAGAGATATTCCATCGAGCAAAGCATGAGGAAATTAATTTTGAACTCTTGTGGGTGGAGAACAATCGCAAAGAAGCCATGTTCATTCCAAGTTTAACAAAGTATCACGAAAACTTTATCCCATCATTTGAGGAAATGACACGGCCAGAAAGAGTCGGGGTTATTGTTTACACTATATCTAAAGCAATAATTACTAACAACCAACGAGGCATTCATGCGGAACATAATCATGTAGACTTTGCAAATAATGTGTGGAAGTGGAATGTATCTTATGCAGAAATTACAGGCTGCACAAGTGGAGGATTTGAAATTGAGTTGCCAAGAGTAAATGACCTGATGGAAAGGCAAATTCATGAAGTTACCTTCACGGAGTCTAAGTGCTTTAACAATAAAGACTTTGCTTTTGGAGTAATTGGCTACTATGCAAAGGTTTCCATTACGAACAATGACTTTCATGACAATGAGTGCTTAGTAGGGCTCATGAGAATTTCTGGTATGGAAAAAGATCTTATCTTTAGATTTAACATGATGCAAAATAACTATGGTAAGTTTGTTGTGGACTTTGACTTACCAAGTCATTCAGAGTACTCAGAAAATGTTCAGGGATATGCAGAAAAAAATGTTATTGTTGATAACAGATATCCCCCAGTTCCTGTTGGTCTAGGCACAACTAATCTACCAAAGACATTTGCAGTGGCAATATCTGGGGTTCAGAAAATGATTGTCAGAAGAAATGTGATATCCAATCCCAGTTTGCAGTTTGAACTGGTAGCTGGAGTGGTTGCCCTACAGCTGGATAACACTTTGAATGTGGAGGAAAACTACTGGGGAACATCTGATCCATATGCGATTAAGCAAAGGATTTTTGACTTTGATGATTGGAATAATTATGCCATCGCTGACTTTACCCCTTACTTATCCATACCAAATGTTAATGGGGATCTGTCCATTGATAAGGAAGTAGACATAGAGTGGAATCTAAACAATAAACTAGGAGGTAGAGTATGGCGAAATGATATCTTGGCTGCTCGGAGTACCCCATACGTTGTGTATTCAGATTTGACCATAATGCCTGGAGTAAGATTGACAATACAACCAGGAACTGAATTGCAATTCCATCCAAATGTTGGAATACTTGTGCTTGGTCAGCTTATTGCAACAGGTCTACCATATGGCCGCATTAGATTTACCCCCGTCCAAACAGAGGTACCCAATAGTATACAGCCAATAGCAAACCCACAACAGTCTTTGCAGATTAGATTTAAAGGTGGTCAGAAATCATATGAGGGATTCCTGGAGTTGTATAACTCCACATCTAAATCCTGGAATTTAATGTGTGATAACCAGTTTAATGAAAAAACGGCCGAGGTGGTGTGCCGTGAACTTGGACTTGATACAGTTAATGTGGATGTTCGATTTACACCATTGTATGACTATTTTGTTTATGGAAAACCGCAATACTTCCTAAAAGAGTTCTGGACATATGCCTATTATTGTCGAGGAGATGAAGACAACTTAAACCATTGCATGAAAAGAATTAACTACAACATCAAATCATGCATTTTTGCAGCCAATTACACATTTATCCGTTGTGGAGAAAGAAATCTACCACCACATCTGAACTATTGGGGAAATATTAGATTCGCACAGCCTAGGTATGAAGAGGAGATTGTAGACTTTATAAGAGATGAGGACCGGTCCATACTTCAGTATATAGATATTGAGGGAGCAGGAATGCTACATGGAGAAAAAGTGGGAGCCATACAGACAACTTACATCACACCTATCATGAATAATCTGAATATTACGAAGTCTGTATCAAATGGAATGGATGTTGTCGCTCCCCGCCATAATGTTGATATCGTAAATCAGAATATTTCCGGAAATCTTGGCTATGGTGTGAATATATTGGTCTTGAATGGAGATTCAACAACATCAGTAGAATCATCTTTTATTCCTCTGGTTACCAACACTGTACCATATAACCTGTACGGACTGGTGGACATTTGTCGGATGGAGAAAGAGATTGTCTTGGAGAACAGACTGATTCTGTTTTACAAATACTCCCAGCGAGCTGTCGACTGTGTCAAGATTGTTCGAGGATTCAGTTCTATTGGCCCAAAGAGAATAGCAATGAGATTACTACAGTTTAGCTTATTCCATGATGATTTCTATCGTAACCACATGGAGGTATTTGATGGGAAGCAGATTACAGACAGCAATTTACTTGCCACACTGACAGCCAATAGCAGCCAATCAGATATCAAGAGAAAGTATATGAGTACTAGCGATGTTCTAACAATCCATATACATGCCTCTCCTTCATATGGTTTTTATGGGTTTATCGCAGAAGTTGTGACTATCCCATTATCAGGCCTAACATATCCAGGTAATTATCAAATTTCATTACCTACTGTATATTCATGGACAAACTAGTTATAATGAGACATGGAAGATGGAACCTTGTAGCCATTTTTGAAACCAAAGAAACAGATCTATCAAATTCTATTAGTAAACAGAGAAGACCCTGATCAGATGACTCCTATAGGAGCCATCTGATCTGGGTCTACTCTGTTTGCAGATGCATGAAAATGTGTTTATATGAAGGAAAGGGTCAAGTAATACACAGTTAATGCGTAGTGACTGAGGTTTGTTGGTTGTCTCATTTGTGAATTCAGCCTGGGACACTTCATCTGAGACTTGTAATTCCAGCCTGTTGATACAATTTACTATACATGTGTCCCCAATTTTATAGTGGTTTTACTTTCCAATTTGAACCCATCTTTAGTACTCTTGGTACTTTTGGTTCTAATCTGGGGTTACTGTTACCTTGCTGTGAATTATGCCCGATTATAAGGGGGACTATGGGTCTAAAGTATCATGTTCAGTGTTCCTTTTACAGCTCTAGGTCAAGATAAGATGTGTAAATTTAAAAACATTTTCAAGAATAACTTCCTAATTT
The DNA here is from genome assembly GCA_963576725.1 of Azorinus chamasolen. Classification (NCBI taxonomy): domain Eukaryota; kingdom Metazoa; phylum Mollusca; class Bivalvia; order Cardiida; family Solecurtidae; genus Azorinus; species Azorinus chamasolen. Next base: position 10,039,925 of record OY755235.1, read on the forward strand.
CTGCACTAAACCCTATGTTGTCACCATGCACTCATTGGAATCGTCTCGTGGAGACATACGGTCACAACATAAGGTTTGGTAGAGAAAGGACACTTTTGATATTTGAGTACAACACTTTTATCTGATACTGTTTTATCATTTCAGATGAGTCTGTATTCCATCATATTAATCACGTTGTTATGAAAGGGAATGAGGACGGAGCTGTGCTGTACAACAGTGTAGGAGAGATCACCCCATCATTTATAGTGAACTACTGTTGGTTGGAGAATAATGGGGTGGCCATTCTGAACCTCACCTCTCCACCCACTATAGATATTGGACTGCAGTCAACCAAGATTTTCAACTTGCAGAACAGTTTCGTCAGTCGAAACAAAGGTGGAATGTATGTATCAGCGACTACGCCCTCAGCCGCAACAAAATTACGTGCCAATATCACCAATAATGTTTTTGCTTATAATACCAATGGTGAAGTTTTAAATCTTACTGGACATCACTATGAGAAGTTCCTGCTGTACGAGAACTACATCTACAACAACACCGCTGGGGACTACCGCGACACAATTCATGTCCAAAATGTAGTTGTGAACTTCACATACAATACCGTTAGCAATAACACTGGTCATTATGTAGTTCGCTTGTACAACACAGAGAGCACAGAGGCAGTTCAAGAGTACGCAAAAAATCTGTTTTCACAGAATAACTGCACAGCCCTGTATAGAGCACTGATCCATGTTGGAAGCGGAAATCCAAAAATCAACTACAACTACATGGTCAATGAGGAGTGCGATTTTGAGCTGGAAACCAATCCAAACATGGTGTAAGTAATAAATGGATGTAAAGCGACCCTATTTTTCAAGCCTTTACAGACAGTACACCCAGATCAGACAGCTCCTGTAGGAGCCATCTGATCAAGGTCTGCTCTGTTTGCTTATGAAATTATAATAAATCTGTCTACATTTTTCACCAATACCAAAAATTAATGTGTAAATAATTATGCAATTACAGTAAAACCTATAACGGCCACTAAATTGTGTGTGTTAGTTGGTATTTAGGGCAGGTGGCTGCTTAAAGTAAAGTGAAAGTAAAACAGAACGCTCCTTAAGTAGGAGCGTTCTGTTTTACTTTCACCTTGCTTTAAGCAACCACCTGCCTTTAATACAAAATACTTGATGTAATTTAGTGGCCATTATTGAGAGGTTTTACTGAACAAAAATCAGCGGATACATATTCATTATAGCATCGTTTTTAAAATGAATATTCAACAGGGAAAGGGATGATCAAAGGTTAGTCAGTTAAGATTAAGTGGTCATCAAAAAGAGGTTTAATTATGGATCTGTAAGGTAGCTTGATGCCGGTCAAAAATGATGCATTACTTTTGACTAGCATTAAGCAACCACCTGCTTTTTAAGACTGCTTTGTTCAATAAATGAATGGTCGCTTAGGAGTCACAGGTTCTGTGGTAGTACATTCTATGTGATGACTAGCCAGGATTTGGATACATATGAGATGGCAGATAGCTTTGCATCACAGGATGAAAACTTTTTTACATCCTATGTTCTGAAATAGAACTGAAATAATATTTTTTATTTAATCCATTCCCTGACTGTTGAACATTTATGCATGAATTGATCACTTCCTGAATATTCATTGAATTAATTTTTATAAGGTAAACATTAAAAGGAATGTACTGGCTTTAACACTTTATGATCATGTATATATATGATTTCATAAGCACACAGGAGTACCTGATCAGAGGGTTCCTGCAGGAGCCGTATGATCTGATTTTACTTTGTTTGCAAAGGTGGGAAGGATAACAAGTTTCAAGCTGATCTGTAACAAATGATACTTTTTCTTCCTGTTCATTAAAACTTTCCTCCATAAAAATGCCTTTCTACGTCTCGGTAGTTGTCACATTCTGGAAACCATTGTGATAAATAGAGTATTTGCTCCATAGGAATAAATGCTTTATTTATCACAATGGTTTCACTACTACACCATTCAAACATTTTCCTTTTCTCTAGTAAATGCTCCTTTTTGGTAGATTCATTCATTCAAAGAGGTTGGGTCTAAATATAACCTATGGAGGAAAGGGTTAAAACTTTTGAGAAACCTTTTACTCGGTGTTCAAACAGCTTGGATCCTGATGAGATTCTGAGTTAACCTTTTTCCTCATTTAAACACTTTTTCAAATCTTGGCAAACATAGTTAACCATTATCAGATGGCTCCTGTATGAGCCATTGGATCTGGGTCTGCTCTGTTTGCTTATGAACTTATAATAGATCTGACTCAACAATAACACATAATCACATATAGAAGACATCTCTGCTTCACTGGTAAAATCATATTTACTATCTTTTGTGTAGGCTTGATAATGGGCTGCCTGGTTTCAATGCTCCTATAGATGCTAAACACAACTGGTGGGGCTCACCTAGCACAGGGTATGTGAATGGAAAGATCTGGGACAAACTGGACAACAGCTCTCTGGTGGCTGTGGAATACATGCCAGTGAAAATCAACAATGGATCACTGATATATGGTAAGTAATGGTAGTGACAAGCTTATCCTTGACAGTTCAAGGATCAGTGCAAAACTGTTGTAGCAAAATTGACATGTCTTACATGTATCATTTACAAAACTACTTAACCCTTCTCTTGCTGAATTTTAAAATACATTTCTCCTTCTTTACCCATGCCCCATTGTATAATTACACATAACCTCACTGTGTGCAAGTATTTTGCTACATGCATCACTGCTGTGAAGTACACTGGTTGCACAATCAACTTGTAAATAGTGCAGACCCTGCAGGAGCTGTCTCATCTGGGTCTTCACTATTTACAGGTAGTTATATTGACGTGAATAGCAAGGGAATGGTTAAATTGTCAGTTGGATTTTCACTCATACCTGTTGGGTAATGTGATCACAGTGTCCAAAAACAGTCTTGATCCTGATAAGACTGCCTCATTTGAATTCAAACTGTTTGCTAAAGACAGCATGACTTCACCTCATAAATTTTAGATACTGTGTACTAAGCCCCCAGTTGAAAGCCATTTGTACATGTACTGGTAGGTTTATTGGTTTACAAAACTTTTGTACCTCCTGTTTTTCTTGAATTATACAGCTGTCTATCAAAATTGCCTTCTTTATAGAAATAGAAATAGCAGATGTAAGTTCAGCCTGAGAACCCAGTCCATTTGTTTACCTTCATATCAGATTTTACCTTTGATCTAATTTTGTATTTTTTTCACTGAATTCTATAGCACAATAGCATGGCATGCCTTATATAAAAACGGGATTGTCGGCTCTCAAATCAAGGTCACTGACATGTTTTATGGTCAAGATCCCAGATAATTGGCATATTGTTTCAGTTATATATTCTTACACAAGATCAACATATTTGTCTTTGTTCTAAAAGGGTCATCTTAGATACTAGAAGCAGCAAGTCAGTTATATATGTCACAGCTAATTATATGAGGCATTCTTTAACAATTGGGGTCTTATTGCATTGAGAAACAAACAGAACATATTACTGTTGGCTTGCAATAGGTCAGTCATAGTTCTGCCCGAATGTTCTACTGTACATGGAACAATGCAATGTGTTCCTTGCCTAGAAGCTTTGACTCTTCTACAATCTACAATATGTAAAAGTGTAAAACCCAATACAAACATATTACAGATTCTGATGATTGATAAGCAGTGCAGACCCAGACGGGATATAGTGTTGGGGACTTGGTGACTGGTCTGTCTCTACACTGTTTGCAGCGCAATAAGACACTTTTTCCTAGAGAGTGATCTCAAATGTGTTGGTACAAACACTTTTACAAACAGTCAACCCAGATCAGATGGCTTCTGTAGGAGCAGTCTGATCAAGGTCTGCTCTGTTCACTTATGAAATTATAATACATGTAGATCTTGCTCTTCAGTCTAAAGTTTCTACCAATACCATAAAAATCCTGTACATATGCCCCACTAAATATTAGCTGATAAATATTCATAATAGTGGTTAAGGAGGTATTTTATATTACAACTGTCACTCAATATGCAATATACATGTATCTTGTGTTGCAGGTAAATGTGCACCAGGATGGTTTTTAGAAGATGAGCGCTGCTACAAATATATGGGCGCTGCATTGCCGTATAAAGAAGCAAACGACTTCTGTAAGGTATGGTTCAGGATTAGCAATACTTTTTTTTCCCAGTATGCAAGTTGATTATGTTAAACCTTTACTCCATAAATACACCTTTGCAAACTCTGTAGATCCTGATGTAAGAGTTGTCTGATTTGCTTATGGAATAATAAAGAGCTGATTCTGCAGTTTCTACTATGGCTCAAAACTCTTTTGTGTTCATTAGATGTTATGAAAATTAATCTAATTAATATACATGATGTCATTAATTCTTCCATGAACATTCATTGAATAAATAGTTGTTACTTTTGATACCCAGGTTATATTAGGTATGCCTGTAGGTAAGACCATGACCCATCTACTGTATATGTGCCTAATCAGGGTCTGTTATTTAAGGTCCAGTTAAGATGCATAAATTCAAATATTTTCAAGATTAACTCCTTTATTTCTCCACCAAACCAGAATTATGGTGTGACTAACTCCTTTATTTCTCCACCAAACCAGAATTATGGTGTGACCACTCTTTAGATTCGTCTCGAAAAGACGAAGCTAAAGAGCGGTCACACCACAGGGTTTGGTGGAGAAATGACAATTTTAGTTTTTGAATATGGACCTTAATATCTGTTGCTCTAGTTATTATATTTTTTTAATTGAAAATAACAGTTTAGAGAATAGTGTGACTACTCTTTTGAAATATGTCTTCCAGTGATCATCTATAGAAAATAAAGACTCACAAAGGGAGGTAACTCATTAAGGATAAAATTTTCCATCATTGTTGAGTCCATTCAGAATGAATTGGTATATTTGCTAGGGTAGTAATTCAGACAATCAGTGCAGATCCAGATCAAAGATTTCCTTCAGAAACTCTCTGATCTGAGATAGACTATTTGCAAATACTAATTTACCAGTCTTCAGCATTGTAACGTCTAATACTTTACAGGAAAACGACGGCTTTCTAGCAGAATCCAAGGACAGACAAGAGTTCTTGAAGTACTTGCTTTTCCTGACAATGAATGTTTATGATGAGAGACAGAGGGTGTGGGTATATGCAGAGGTGAGCAGTGGCAAATGCAGTGCTTTTGAGAGGAATACGGTTGTCGAGGAGCATGACTGCTACTACACGATGCACCCCTTCATTTGTGAAAAAGGTAAAGTCACTTGGCCTAGTATCTGTGAAGAAATGTTACTGTTCTCTCGAAAATATGTTTTGCCCTTTTTATACGCCCGAAGGGACGTATTATGGTATGGCGCATGTCGTCCGTCCGTCTGTCCGTCCGTTAGCAATTTCTTGTGCAACTAACTCCTCCTTTATTTTTCAACATAATTTCTTCAAACTTTCAGGAATGATAGATACTGATGTGTAGTTGTGCATATCAGTGAGATAACTCTCATATCATTTTTCATTCTGGAGTTATTGCCCTTTGATAGTTTCGGGTAGCAATTTCTTGTGCAACTAACTCCTCCTTTATTTTTCAACATAATTTCTTCAAACTTTCAGGAATGATAGATACTGATGTGTAGTTGTGCATATCAGTGAGATAACTCTCATATCATTTTTCATTCTGGAGTTATTGCCCTTTGATAGTTTCGGGTAGCAATTTCTTGTGCAACTAACTCCTCCTTTATTTTTCAACATAATTTCTTCAAACTTTCAGGAATGATAGATACTGATGTGTAGTTGTGCATATCAGTGAGATAACTCTCATATCATTTTTCATTCTGGAGTTATTGCCCTTTGATAGTTTCGGGTAGCAATTTCTTGTGCAACTAACTCCTCCTTTATTTTTCAACATAATTTCTTCAAACTTTCAGGAATGATAGATACTGATGTGTAGTTGTGCATATCAGTGAGATAACTCTCATATCATTTTTCATTCTGGAGTTATTGCCCTTTGATAGTTTCGGGTAGCAATTTCTTGCAACTAACTCCTCCTTTATTTTTCAACATAATCTCTTCAAACTTTCAGGAATGATAGATACTGATGTGTAGTTGTGCATATCAGTGAGATAACTCTCATATCATTTTTCATTCTGGAGTTATTGCCCTTTGATAGTTTCAGGTAGCAATTTCTTGTGCAACTAACTCCTCCTTTATTTTTCAACATAATTTCTTCAAACTTTCAGGAATGATAGATACTGATGTGTAGTTGTGCATATTAGTGAGATAACTCTCATATCATTTTTCATTCTGGAGTTATTGCCCTTTGATAGTTTCGGGTAGCAATTTCTTGTGCAACTAACTCCTCCTTTATTTTTCAACATAATTTCTTCAAACTTTCAGGAATGATAGATATTGATGTGTAGTTGTGCATATCAGTGAGATAACTCTCATATCATTTTTCATTCTGGAGTTATTGCCCTTTGATAGTTTCAGGTAGCAATTTCTTGCGCAACTAACTCCTCCTTTATTTTTCAACATAATTTTATAGAACAGCCTTTGGGCGTATCTTGTTTGTACAATAGAACCTGTCCTAAGTGGCCATCAAAAAGAGGTCAAATTATGGGTCTGTAAGGCAGGTGATAGCTTAATGCAGGTCAAAAGTAATGCAGAAAGCTCATTTTTGTCCTGCATTAGGCAACCACCTGGTTTTTAGGACACCTATGTTCAGTTTACTAAATGAATGGCTACTTAAGCTAGGTTCTACTGTATGCATGAAAGAAAAGGTAGATTATTCTGATGTCATTGTCATGGGTATGCACATTTACTTTATGCCACTTAGCCTCATTAAACTTAACACACTTGTTCACTATCACAAATGCCTCAATATGAGCAGTATGGACGCAACCCTATCATGTCAGATATCACACTTATGTTTTTCTTAACCCTTTACCACATTGAGACAACTCGTGGCACCTTTGTAAACACACTCTGATCAGACAGCTATTTTAGGAGCCATCTGTGTAGGATATGTTCTGTTTGCTGATGGAATATTAAAGTATCCATACTTATAAAACTTTCTAGTTGAGTCTGAGTTTGTTCTCAAGCTTTTGATTGGTCAGATTGACCCTGATTGATTTCTGTAGTTGCTTCCTTGGTTAAAATTGCCTTTTTCATGATGCCATAATACAATTCACCTAATTGATATTCAGAGATATATACAGTAAAACCTCTCTATAACGGCCATTAAGTTGTGTTAATTAGTTGGTATTTAGGGCAGGTGGGTGCTTAAAGCAAAGTGAAAGTAAATCAGAACGCTCCTGTAGGAGCGTTCTGTTTTACTTTCACCTTGCTTTAAGCACCCACCTGCCTTTAACACAAAATACTTGATGTAATTTAGAGGCGGATGTAGAGAGGTTTTACTGTAAATCATTATTCATGACATAAATATTCATGAAGAACAGGGTTAGTTTTTTCACACAAGGTAATTGCTGCATGCAAAGTATGTTGTCTGCTATAAGTTTTGTATGTTTTCTTTTTGAAAGTACAACCAATGTGTCAAAATGGCTTAGACCCTGATGAGAAGCTAAGTTACTTGGTGTCTCATCTGAACCTTAACCATGACCCTGTTTATCATTAATTCAAGATTTCTTGACCTCATGAATATTCATAGACAGAATCAATAATATAGAAAAATTTAAATGGAAAAGGGAGTTCATTCACTATTGTGGAGACTTCACAATCAGATCAATAAATTCTCATTAGCAAACGGAGCAGACTCAGATCAGACGCATCCTACAGGTGTGCACATGCGAGAAAGAAGGCATTTATATGAAAGAAAGGGTTAACTGATTTGCAGCTAGCATACAAAGACATCAAGGACTATTCAACCCTTTACTCCATTAATATGCCTTTCTATGCCTTTGCAAACAGAGGAGACAGAGATCAGACGGCTCCAATGGGAGCGGTCTGCTCTGTTTGCTTATGATATAATATAGATCTAGTTCTAAAGATTCTGACTGAGCCCAAATGACCTGTGTTGATATGCCATATAAAAATAACCACCTTTAGTGATATTTCTAGTATTGAATTTATTTATCATTTGTAGGACAATGCAATGTTTTGAGCAGGTAGATTTCAAAACTTCTATGACGGGTATGCTTTGTGTTTTAGATCCATACATTGAGCCTCCTACATCAGCCTTGTGGATGGTCATGGTTGCCATTGCTGCTGGAGTCTTTGGATTGGCAGTGGTCATCGTCATTATTCTAGCTGTCTTGTGGCGAGCAAAATCCAAACGTCGAACAAAAGAGAAATTTGAGCGCCAGTCTTCAATTCGTTCTTCTATACGGGGCTCAACAATTCGTACCAGATCCACAATGAGTGTGTTTACAGATGGATACAGTAAGAGGCGATTGGATCAACTGTCTGTGTCTTCATCGAAATATGACATCGACCAGAAATCATTGGGAGCTTCTCAGGTATTTATTTAATGATAATAAACATTTTCCTTTTCATTATTTATTTCTTTTCCTTTCTTTTCTTTTCTTTCTTTCTTTCTTTCTTTCTTTCTTTCTTTCTTTCTTTCTTTCTTTTTCTTTCTTTCTTTCTTTCTTTTCTTTCTTTCTTTCTTCTTTCTGTTGAATGTTTTCCTATCCTTTCTCTTCCAAAACTGAATTTTAGCAGGGTGATACATCGTGATCACTTCTCTATCATCCGTCCATATGCATCTATCAGTCCATATGCATCTATCTGTCTGTCTGTCAGTTTTGCATCACATACCGGTATCTTTCATCACACTACTGCTATGGCCAATTTCTGCCATGGCCAAATACTCTTGTGTTTGTATATAAAGATACCTGTATTAAAGAGGTTGCTTTAAACAGGTTTTACTATATATACAATGGCTCATAATCCTATCATGCATGTTGTCCAAGTTTAGTCCCTATAAACCTTTGATATTTTCCCGACATTAACCTTTGCCTGTGGTTCTGTTGTAATTGAATGTCTAACAGCAAAAGGATACCTCATAAGCGATCTAGATGTTTTCTAACAAAGCTTTCTTACTATTGTTTTCAGATAAGTCTTGGAGGTGTGACTGAGGATGAGTCCCATACAGACTCACAGGAGGCTCGTCGCAGACTGCGACAACGCGCAGAAATAGCTAGAGGTCGACCCGAACACCACTCGCCACAGTACGACAGATTTGAAGGTAGAAATGGTATAGCTGGCAGGAGGTACAGGGGCCGAGAGTACAGTGAAGAAGTGAGCGATGGAGACCGCAGTGATCGGAAATATCCTCCATCTTCTAGATATTCTAATGAAGGTTCTGTTTCAAAGAAAGATGACTATTCAGAGGAAGAAGAATATGACAGTGAGGAAGATGTGAAGAAAAGGTTGACTGATGAAGATGATGAGGATCAAAGGAACAGTTTTACTCCAGTAAAGTTTCATCCTAGGTCTGAGAAAGAATTAGACTCTATCCAAATGAATGGTACAGATACTGTACAATATGTAAAGGAAGATGATACAGAGAGTATTGACTTGAGTAATAATGGCCGACACTTGGCTCGGTCTATGTCCAGCTTTAGCCAGCCTGACCAGAAACCTAGGCCAGCCAATCCAACTGATCGTTACAATTTGCAGGATGAGAGAGGTCCAACACCTCCACCTCCGCTGCCAATGAATATTCCAATGAAACCATCAACCCCCATGAAGCCAGTTCCACCTCCAAGTCTCCGCCCAGTCCCAGCACCAAGACCAAAGCCAATACCATCAGCACGGTCATACGGAAGTAGAGAAAATATGACAGATATGGAAGAGAAGCTAAATAATCTGAGTCAGGATGAGCTGAGTGACCGAAACAGTATGGACAGGTTAGACCGTGCTGGCAGAGGTGGTATGTATGATAGAAAAATGGCCAGCAGCAGGGAGAAGATGACAGATTTAGAACCATCAAGTCCATTTGGGATGAATTACACCCAGGCAGGAGTTGGTGCTGGCATAGACATGCTGCCTCGTTCAGGTGGCAACAGGCCCAATTTTGACACTGGTAGTGACACCCCAATACATCAAAGCAGTGAAAATCTGTTACCAAAACAGAAAAATGATTATAATCCTAATAAGCCATACAGGGAACCAAATAGAGACAGGGAAAATATGTATATGTCTGATCCTTATGAACCAAATGTAAATAGTGACAGTGAGCGCTTGATGCCAAACAGAACAGCAAACCCATGGAGAGATGAGGCAGGCAGAGAAACGCCTCAAAATAGTGACTATAGTGATGGTACTGGAATCCAGTATTTACCAAGAAATCCTGGTACACCATCTGTTCCAAATAGATATAATCCTGGGTACCAGCAGAGTCCTCCTGACCCTCATCCTCCTAGCACTCCTGGCTATCCATCATATGCAGACAGTTATAGTCCAGGTTATGACCAGCAATACCCTAACAACAGTTACCATAGCAACAGATTTGATTCACAAAACTCAGACATTGGAGTGGACTATCTACCTAGAAATATGAACAGTTACAATATTGGTGCCCCTAAACAACATATGTCTCGTTCCAAGGAAAATTTGTCAAGGTCGAGGGAGAACTTGGCAAAAGAGAATCTGTCAAGATCAAGAGAGAATCTTTCACGATCAAGGGAACACTTATCTAGATCTAGAGAGAATATGGCTGGGTACAATAATGAGGTGAGGGAGAATTCCATGGATGTGAAAAAACCAAGACAGCAAAAGTCAATTGAGACTGAGATATAAAGCACTGGCATTGATAATGATAATGCAGTGATTAGCAAAAAGTACTATAGCTTGATCCTAAAAATCTTTCCCTCATACAAATACTTGTTCATGCCTCTGCAAACAGAGTAAACTCAGATCAGAAGGCTCCAGTAAAAGCCATCTGATCAGGGTCTTCTCTGTTTGTTATTTTTATTATGTAATCTACATGCAGAGTTGACTCTACAGTTTTTACCAATACAAACACATTCTGTGTACATTATGCCTTTATAAAAATGTAGGTAATGAATATTCATGATGTCATTAATTGTTGCATGAATATTCATGAGGGAAAGGGTTCAGCAGATAATTACAGTGTTTGACATATTTCTCGGGCACATTTATATCTTTCACTTGAATTGAGATATAAATTGAGAAAGACTGTTACATCAGTAATCAACTTGACAGCTTATAGTGACCTTTATTATGTTCCCATGTTAAATATCCGGGGCATATCGAGGGCTTGGCGCAAGACTATTCTAACTTGATTTTTCAAAACTTTACAGGAAAGGGAAAAAACTTACTTACTCATTCAATGTTACATTTTTGCTGTATATTCCAGTTATGTTTTAAACTAACTTGTTTCCTGCATTATCCCCAATGATTACATTTTCAGTTTTTTGCAAATTGTTGCTTTTATTGAGATTATTTAAGTTAGAATAGTCTTGCCTCTAAATTCAGTCCCATGCTTGTTGCGATTTTCATGCAAGACTATTCTAACTTAAGTTAGAATAGTTTTGCACTAAAAATGTCCATTATTGTAACACAAAAGATTCATGCAAAAGTATTTTATCTTGATTATGCATGACCAAAATCTAGCTTTTAACCAACAATGGAGTTATAAAAAGTTCAATATGAAGTAGTTATCTTTTTTTAAAGTCAATACTGTTGAATTTATTTTGAAATCTTATGATGCACTGTAATAATTGAAATGAAATACTTATCATTTGAATAGTATAGAATAAAATTTAATGTGAATTTAACAGTGTAACCAGGGGCCAGCTGAACCATAAGTGACACATAAGCATTTGATTATGGTTTTCTTTGCAAAATGACATTTAAAACTGTTCCCTGGAAGGAAATGCCCTGAGAGGAAGAGTCAAATAAGGTCTGCGTAAAAAACATTTATTTTCTCAAAACCAGAAATGGCTTGTAACTCTTTCAATGTAACAGTCTCACTTTAGTTATAATAAAGAATCAAACATTTTGTGATTGCATTATAGCTGAACAATATACATTCAGAACATAATAAATGGTTGCATTACATATGGTACATACAGTGAACCTGCCTACAGAAACCATTCAAGAGGAAAACAGAGGTCATAATATATACAGATGATCACTTACTGTCGGTTGAAAGTGTTTCAAAATGCCACTGCATTAATTAGGATATCATCAGATTCTTAACCCTTTACTACACAGTTGCAGATTAGACCCAGATCAGACAGCTCCTATAGGAGTCTGATCTGATCAAGGTCTGCCCTGTTTGCTTATGATATTATATATAGATATGATTCTGCAGTTTCTGCCACGGCCAAAACTTCCTGTCTTCATGTTTTATTATAACAATCTTATTAATATTCATGACATCATTATTTCTTACATGAATATTCATGGAGGAAAGGATTAAGGACCTATTTTCTTCTACTTTTAAGTGGTCACTGTACATTAGTTTTACTGTAATTATTTTCAAAAAATAAAAAACATGTGTCCCTTTCCTTTATATCTTCATATATAAACATGTTTCCACACATTTGCAAAAAGAGTTGACCAATATCAGATTGCTCCTATAGCAGCAGTCTAATCAGAATCTGCTCTGTTTGCTAGTGGACTTTTATAGATCTGTTTCTTTATTTTCTAATATGTCTACAATATTCCACCTTCCATATGTCATTATACATGCAACTATTTTGTTCATGAACATTCAGTAGGTATTGAAAATGGAATAAATATAGAAAAGGGTAAGGCCTGCATACCGTATACCTAATCATCCAGTCTTTCATGAGGACATACTGTATATAAACAAGTGCACCATATGCGGATGCCAACACTCGTCTGTCCTTGGTCAGGTAGTAACCCTTGTGATGCTAACCAAGTATTTGAAGTTTCATAAGATTTGTTTGAATAGTAAAAAAGTTTTCATATGACAATGACGACAACAATGCAGACTCCAGAGTTACTACAATAGCTCATTTTTTCTACAAAAATCGGACAACTTAAAACTAAATACATCTACAGAGTAAGGAATCAAAGTTCCTCAAGACAGATGCTACTTGTCTGAAATTATAGAAATCTTCAAGGTCCATCTTTTTTATAATGTAGGGTTTCTTTGGTCTAAAGATCTTATAATAGCTGCCCATTGTGCAGTTATGTATACAGCTTTCTTCTAGCACCCTCCACTGCATCATGTACAGCCAATTTTTATTTGCATATGCCTCAAAGAGATGATTAAAGAGAGGTCACAGAATAGGGTTTGGTGGAGAAATTATGATTTTAGTATTTGGGTAAGCACCATTATCTGTAGCTCTGCCCTTAACTGTTTTATGTCATTTAGTAACACATAGCTAAGGGAGTTTGTATGCCTGCTCTGAGATTTTGTGGTACATTGTATCATGTTTCATTTTTGGCTACAAATGTTTGATAACAAATTGACACTGTAAATATACGTTAGATAGACCCCAAAACATATGAAAAATATCTTCCCTTTCCTCCTAACTATATTTTGAATAGCACTTATACCTACAACCAAACCCTACAGCCAATTTTTATTATTTTGTACTGGTTTTTCTAGACCATTACTGACTTACTGCTTTCTTTGCCTTTGTTTGTTTTATTTTCATAATATTTCTCTCCCATTGTTCCGGGTTTCATATTCAGTTCCTGTCCCTTTGATTTTTTTATCACATAGTAAGAAAGAATTGGCAATTACTTCACTTTCAATACTTCTTGCTATACCAACATTATGAAGGGAACAAATATCAGCATCTGTCCTATCACCAATTGCTGAATTTACATTAATTATCTTACTATCACATAATTATTATCTTACTATCATCACTAAGTCCTTAATTGCATTCTATTTTCCTGTCTGCATCTCTTTCTCTTCTCCATCTATCATTCTGTCTATATCTCCCTCTTCGTTATCTTTTGGCCTTAATTTCTATACCTCCCTCTGCACCATCTTTCATTCGGTCCACCTTTTCCCCTTCAACATTTGTTGGCCTTTCTCCACCTTCCTATTCACCATCTAACATTCTGCCTACACCTCCCTCTTCATCACCCTTCATTCTGTCTATAGCTCCCTTTTCAAAATTTATCATTCTGTATATACTTTCCTTTTCACTAGCTATAATTCTCTCTATATCTCAGTCTTCACTATCTGTCGGCCTTTCTACACCTCTCTTTTACCATGTTGTTATGTATACACCTCTCTCTTTACCATATCATTCTGTATACACATCCCTCTTTACCATCTACAGGCTTTTCTACACCCCTTCTTCACCATCTATCATTCTGTGTATTATCTCCCTCTTTACTATCTATTGGCCTTTCTACAGCTCCCTCTTTCCATGTCATTCTGTATACACTTCCCCCTTCACCATCCAAATGCCTTTCTACACATCCCTCTTCACCATCTACCATTCTGTCTGTATCTCCCTCTTCACTGTCTATTGGCCTTTCTACACCTACCTCTTTACCATGTCATTCTGTATACATGTCCCTCTTCACCATCCAAATGCCTTTCTACAACCCCCTCCCCACCAACTTGTAACCATTCTGTCCACATTTACTCCTTCATCATCTGTTGGCCCTTCTTCACATCCCTCTTCACCATCCATCATTCTGCCTACACCTAGTCCCTCTTCATCACCCTTCATTCTGTCTACATCTCCCTTTTCAACATTATAAGAAAACCCTCTTTTCCATCTACTGGCATTTCTACACCCCCTCTTCACCATCTATTGACCTAACTACATTGTCCTCTTCACTATTTATCAACCTGCTTACACTTTCCTCTTCAACATCTATTGTCCTGCCTATACCTCCCTCTTCACTGTCCTCTCCATCTAAAGCACAGCCTACTCCTTTGTTTTCACCATCTATAGCTCTGTCTATACCTCCATATTTACCATCTATTGCCCTATCTACACCTCTGTCACCATATATCGCCTTGTCCAAATCACCACCCCCATTTCTTTTCCATCTACCGCCCTGTCTACACCTTTCTCTTCACCATCTATCACCCTATCTATACATCTTTACCATATTACCCCACCTACACCTCCCTATTCACCATCTATCGACCTACCTACATTTCTGTCTTCACCATTTATTGATCTGTCTAAACTATATTTCTCACAAATCATTAAACAATTTGTAATTCTTTGCAATTTGTTTTATATATAGGCATACAAAAGGGACTGTAATCAAAGTTTGTGTCTGACACCAGTATGCTTTGAGAGCAAAGTACAAAATTAATATTGTTGAAGACAAAAACTTACTCAACTGTAACTTTAAGCACTATTTAGTTTTTAAAGTGGGAAAAGCCAAACATGTACAATATTCAGTGCTTTATAAGTTAATATTTCATTTACAAAGTTTCTTCAACAAATAATCTCATTCAAGGTAGGTACTAAAGAAAATTCTTAAACTCATGATTGAAAGGGCAGAGGAAGAGTTAAAGTTCTTTTAACAGCATGTGTATACCACAAAATCATTTTGTCAAGTTATCTAAAAACTAGTTGCAGAGCAAAAGTGAATTTGCTAGCTGAATAAAGAAAGAATGATGATTCAGAAATTGGCAGAGATATAGAGTTATGGTTCTTATATGTGGAACACCATCTGCCAATAGTGTTCATTTCTGTTGAATTATTTCAAAAAAATGCATGATGCATGAACAAGACACAAAGCTGATACAAAAAAGTAACAGACAGATTGGATGGATGGACATTCTATCAAACTGGGTTTGTGTGGCTGTTTTCTTTGGGCTTTTTTATTTTTATGTGGCTAGATAGACAATAGCCACAACATAAAACAATACTTTAGGCTTACAAAAAGCAGTAAAATAATTTAGGGACACAGTCTTGTCTTGTCACAAACAGACAATTAAATGAATCAGAATGGAATGGCAGATGGACAGACTGACCAACGACCAGACAGACATACACAGGCAATCAATGCCCAACACTATTTTGTTAATTGAGATATACATGTACTGGTAATTATATAGCTAGTAAATCTTTATCACTTAACAAACCAATTAACCTTTATGATTTATATACATGTAAATATAAATTAACCAAATAGGTGATCTTTACTTTTCTTTATATACATGTAGATCTCTAATTCATATCATTTTGTTATATTTTTTTTTATTTATTTTTTTTTTTGAAAAGAAAAAAAACTTAGATAAATGATATAGTACTAATTGTAGCTACCTTTATCATATGTTTATGATATTGCATACATCAACAGTTACTTCTTAGATTAAGTACATTTTTAGGAGAAACTGGGTTTCAAAGTCATGTCAAAATTATTTTATATTTCATTCGATGTTTATTTTATGATGTCATCATTGTTATGATGTCAATATGATGTAATCACACTTTTCATGATAAAGATAGAATACTTTTACATTGTCATATGCTAAAACTTGACTTGATTCATTCATGCAAAATCATGCTAAGTTGAGTTAGAATAGTTTTGCACTGAGCTTTGGTGTAAATTAACACACTTTATTCATGCAAAACTATTCTAACTTGAGTTAGAATAGTTTTGCACTGATTATGGTGTTATTCTGAGATAGAATAATTTGGAATTTTTCCTGTAGTATAAGTTATAATTTGAATATAACAAAAATCTTTAGTACTGGTTATGAGTTGTACAAAAAGAAATTGATTTATCACAAAAAAGCTATTTCTGAAAAAAATCAAGTTAGAATAGTTTTGCGCCAAGCCCTCGATATATAGTGTTGCACTTGTTTGTCCGTATGTATGTATGTATGTATGTATGTATGTATGTACATCCCCACATTTTTGTAAAATGAACATCTTTGACAGTTTTCTGATTGGAATTGTATTCACCCTTTCCTCCATAAATACGCCTTTCTACGCCTCTGACAGTAAAAATCACCTGTTGAAACCATTGTGATAAATAGAGCATTTGCTCCTATAGGAGCAAATGCTGTATTTATCACAATAGTTTCAAACTACAAAATTCTAAAAAAAAATCCTTTTCTCTAGTTAATGCTCCTTTTCGGTAGATTTATGCAAAGTGGTTGGATCTAAAATAGCCTATGAGGGAATGGGTTAAACATTCACAGATGGTCAACCTTAAGTAATTAATTAATATTCAGAAAGGGAGGAGTCAGTTTAAATTATTCAGCAAGTTAAGGGTTAAGATAGACTGTATTCTGTTAGGTCATCCAAATGCACCTTAAAAATATTTACATTATATATAGTAGAGGTTATTGTGTGTCAGATGACTACAATACCATTAATTGGATTTTCAAAGATTAACAACATTGATGGGAAGGTATGCGTACAGAAGTGAATTTCAGCTGTTATCATTTTTGATAGAGCTGTCACTTTTTTTCTCTTTTTTTTAATTTTTTTTTTTATAAGATATAGTATAAAAACTCTTCCAGAACTGGGATTTGTTTGAAAGTTTTACATTACATATGAACAGCATTGATATGTGGATGTACATATCATTTATAAGGACTTCAAACTGTGTTAATTTTAGACATAGTTGTAAACTTGTAAGACTTGTTTTCAGAGTTACAGTTGCACCTGTCTTAAGGGACGATTTATTTATTAAACATAGGAGTCTTAATGCAGGACAAAAGTATTAAATGCAGAAAGCTCCAGTTATAGCTTTCTTCATTACTTTTGATCTGCATTCAGCTATCACCTGTCTTAAAGACCCAGTTTTAGACATCTTGTTAATGGTTGCTTGACCCTTTCCCTGTTCTGTATTTAGGCCAAATCTCAATACCTACTGAATATTCATTAACAAAAAAGTTATAAAGAAATATGGAAGGTGGAACATTGTAGATATTTTAGAAAGCAAATTAACGGATCTACCAAATTCTATTAGCAAACAGAGTAGACCCTGATCGGACGGCTCCTCTAGGAGCCATCTGATCTGGGTCTACTCTGTTTGCAAAATGCGTGAAAACACGTTTATATGAGGGAAAAGGTTAAGACATGTAGTGCTGTAGACATGATGACAACGTGAGGGCATCCATTGTAGAGAGGTTTTACTGAATTACATATGTAGTTTTGTAAGCTACAGCTCAAATAAAAATATACAAGATATTGCTCATGATAAATAAAGTACTCCTTAAAAACATCTACATTATATTGAAATGGAAATCTGCCCATGTTGTAAATACCTTTTTTATTAGTTCAGTATGCATTGTTAAAGTTAGTTATTAAGATAATATGAATGAAATTATCAAAGTATTGTATTTTTATATTCCATAACTGCATAATATGATGGCCTGTTGTAAAGGGAGTAATTGAAATATCATGTTATACAAAATATGAATCATATCATTCAGTTTAATTAAGTAAGCAGTACCATGTGTTCTATCAGACTACATGTATATCATTTGTGAAAATTCATTTAAATTGAAGCCAAGAAAAACTACACAGAAAGGACACCAAGTGTCATGTAAGCTGCAGCTTGGATTGTGAAATATAACGGATATCCTATGTGCCATGTGTTTAACATTCTGCTGAATATAAAAATGCTAATTCAAGACATGCAATTTGTATGTCAGAAACGTATGATAGTTAACCCTTTCCTCCATAAAGATGCCATTCTTTGCCTTTGCAAACAGAGTAGACCCAGATCAGATGGCTCCTAAGGAGCCATCTGATCAGGGTCTGCTCTGTTTGCTTATGATAAAGTATAGATATTATTCTACAATATCTGTCATGACCAAAGATTCCTGTGTCCATGTGCTATCATAACAATTATTCTAATTAATATTCATGATGTTGTGTTATATTCCACGTTCAACCCGTTTTTGTAAGAAATATTGAATATCTATAAGCTGAATGTTTATAATGGTATGTGTGCATTTGAATATTTGGTATTGGTAGAAACTGCAGTGTCGGATCTATTATAATTTCATAAGGAAACGGAGCAGACCCTGATCTGACTACTACAGGAGCTGTCTGATCTGGGTCTACCTTGTTTGCAAATGCATGGAAAAGCATTTGTATGACGGGAAGGGTTAACCCTTTTCTCCATAAATATGCCTTTCTATGTCTTTGCAAACAGAGTAGACCCAGATCAGGGTCTGCTGTGTTATATATAGGTATGATTATACAGATTCTTCCTTGTCAAACATTTCTGAGTTTATATGGCAGTAAGGAGTATAAAAAATATTTCCTGAAACAATTGTACCGGAATGTATTTATAAACACTGTAGATGGGGTTACTAGTTCTCTGATCAGAGTCTGCACTGTTATCACTCAAAATCCTCTAGCAACTTTAAATGGACTCATAAACAAGTGATGGGCCATTCCACTTTGAATATTCGGCATTTTAAGGATTAAATAAGCGCTCCTTGTTTAGATCTGCGGGGATCCTATTTTTGCATGTTTATTTAACCCATGTGTTGATAGAGTGTTTGTTACTAACAGATATATATACAGTAAAACCTCTCTATAACGACCACTAAATTGTGTTAATTAGCTGGTATTTAGGGCAGGTGGCTGCTTCAAGCAAGGTGAAAGTAAAACAGAATGCTCCTATAGGAGCGTTCTGTTTTACTTCCACCTTGCTTTAGGCAGTCACCTGCCTTTAACACAAAATACTTGATGTAATTTAGTAGCCGTTATAGAGAGGTTTTACTGTATACTTTATGTTGATCAGAGTGTTTGTCACTAAGTTATATACATGTATATATATACTGTATGTTGATCCACCCTTTACTTGATATAAATGCTTGTTCGTGCCTTTGCAAACAGCTAGAGTAGATCCAGACCATATGGCTCCTTTGGAGCCATCTGATCAGAGTCTGCTCTGTTTGCTTATGAAATAATATCAATCAGATTCTACAGTTTCTGTCAAATATTCATGCTATTATATACCAGAATAAAAGTTATTTTCATAAACATTCATGGGGTCATGAATTCTTGTATAAACAATCCTCAGGTAAAAAGGTCAAATCTTTCTTCCCCCACTGTGTAGATTGTTTTGTGTATTCTATTCATTTTGTGACAGTACTAATATCTGCCAAATGTTTGTTTCTTACTTTTATTTTTGTTTTTTATTGAACCTTTCCCTAAAAGAACATTTATGCATGAATTGATCACTACATTAATATTTATTAATATTTTTGATGGAAGTTTTGGCAGACAAAATGTGTTAGATCAGGATCTGTATGATTTCATAAGCATCCAGCAGACACTGATCAGACAGCTTCTACAGGAGCTGTCGATCTGGGTCTTCTGTTTACAAAAGCGTTGCAAGAAGTTTCTGTGAGGAAAGGGTTAAATATGTATAGAACTATACCCTGTCCTGCACAATTCTGTAATATATCTGTCCTTAATGCAAATTTTGAGTTGTTGTAAATTTGTAGATTTTTAATATTGTACAGGTATTGTTGTAATGTTGTGAGGATTGACATTTTCATATGCTAGAACAAAGTAATGGCAAATTTGATGATAAACTTAAAATACAATAAAACCTCTCTATAACTTAACAGTCCACTAAACTGTGTTAATTAGTTGGTATTTAGGGCAGGTGGCTGCTTAAAGCAAGGCGAAAGTAAGACAGAACGCTCCTCTAGGAGCGTTCTGTTTTACTTTCAGTTTGCTTTAAGCAGCCACCTGCCTTTAATAATAGACTGGTTCACAGAAAACTTCGGTTCTAACAAACATAGTCTTGTGGAATAGATGTCAAAGTAAATAAGTATCAAATTTTGATTCCATGCATATGATGATGTCATTCCATTTAATATGGCCATTAGCATAATCTATTCAATCGGACCACTTCTGGGATAGCTATGTAATCACTCTGGAAACATTAGGAGGCAGTTGCATGGATGGACTAGTTTCTACGGGATGTCTCGGAATCAGAACTGCTGATTTACTGTACTATTTCTAATAAATGCTCCCAGGGAGGTTAAATAGAGCTTCTTGCATTTTGTACACGGTTTCTTTATGCAGAATGAAAGCAATGTAGAAATTTCCATGGGGAGCTTCCTGTATTGCTCTCAGTCTGCATTAAGCTGCCACCTGTATTTTGAAAAACCTATATTTCTTTATTTGATGGTTATTATAATAGGGATTTTAGTTGTTTTATTCACTGTTAGTTTCCTCCCGAGAAGTAAGGGAGTATTTATTAGAGTTAGGGGGTTATTAGGGAGACTATGGAAGATATGATTGAAATGTTAGATTCAGGAACTACATTTGCACAGCAGATAACACGACAAAATCTCCCAAGTAAAAAGAACTGTATTCATGAACTATTGTTTATGTTTCCAAGCTTGACAGAAACTTCTGAGTCGTTACGATTTACAGTCATGATCATCACTAAATATAATTACAGTATCGTTTATCATCATTTATATCATCGTTTTGTCATCCTGTAGTCAATAGCATTAGTATTCTACTATCATCATCTTCATCATCATCGTCACAAAAGTCGTCCAAATGTTAAATGGATACCATTATACATTTGTAAGAATTTATTTTTCTTTGTAAATTTATAAATGTACATATCAGATATGTTTTATTGTGTATATAGACTATATACAGACACAAGTTTTGTGATTTTTATAAATGCATGTATAATATTTATGTACAGTAATCTAGTAATCTTTACTTTTTTTTATAGATAAATCTACTGCAATAAACATTCCACTTTTACCGAATCAACACCCAGAGTTTTCTTGTTTGTATTCACTACCTTCAACTGATTGGCTGTTCAACATCGTCACTTAACCATTTACTCCATGAATATTTATGTAAGAAATAATAACATCATGAATATAGATTAGATCGATTTTTGTAATCCCACATTGACACGGGAAGTCTGGACCGTAGATCAGCAAACAGTGTAGACTCTGATCAGACGCCGCATTATGTGGCGTCTGATCAGAGTCTACACTGTTTGCCTATGTCCTATATATGGGGTCAAGGGGGGAAATGGGTTAATAAAGATTTATTTGAATGCATTTGCAAACAGCGTACACCTAGATCAGACCCTACACTGTTTGCTTGAGGAATATAACTCTGTACAGTTTCTGCCATAGCCAAACATTCCTGTGCTCATTTACCATTGTAAAATTGAGCTAATTAATATTCATGTTTTTATTAAATAGTCTCAGTGATCGGCTCTTTATGTACATTGTACACCTTTAACCCTTTCCTTCATATAAACGCCTTTGCGTGCCTTCGCAAACAGAGTAGACCCAGTAGGAGCCAGCTGATCAGGATCTACTCTGTTTGTTTATGGAATTATAATAGATCTGACTACAGTTTCTACCAATACCAAAATGTCCTGTGTACATATGCCATTATAAAAAATAAGCTAATAAATATTCATCACGGCATTATTTCTTACATGAATATTGAACGGTGAAACGGTTAAACAAGTATTATGTTGTCGGGGTATCATATAGCTACGTTGAATTCTGTCTTAAGCGGCCATGCATTTATTGAACATAAAGTCTTAAAAAGCAGGTGGTTTGTTACTTTTTGCCTGCATTAAATTACCACCTGCCTCACAGACCGATAATTAGATAGACCTTTTTGTAGGAATTTCCAGTACTACTTGCGACCTGCATTAACCCATTTGCTCCCACGCTCCCATATATGGGACGTAGGCAAACAGTGTAGACTGATCAGTGTCTACACTGTTTGCTGATAGGAATTTCAATATAAAAGAAAATGAAAATTTAGGCCAGGCACCCCTTAGATAAAATATGGACTAATCCAAAATATAAACATGGAAGAATCCACTGGTCGCAAATGGGTTAAGCTGTCATAATTATCGAGATAGTTTTCATGTTAGAAAAACTTCTCGAATTCTCCTTATCTCGAAATAATGAAGTTCGAGATATCGATTTTCCACTGGACAATAATCAGGAGCATTGACGTTTTACTGTAGAGGTAATTATCAAATTGTCCATATCTGTCAATTCGTTCATGAAGAAAATATGTTTTGTAATTCACTATGTTGATAGGTAGGCTACACAGTATATATTGGGTTAACCCTTTAATCCATGGATATTTTAGTAAAAATAATGAATGTATGCCTGCAAACCGGCATTGATGCCATTTGTAACGTCCGGTTTAGAAGTTTTACTGTAGAGGTAATTATCAAATTGTCCATATCTGTCAATTCGTTCATGAAGAAAATATGTTTTGTAATTCACTATGTTGATAGGTAGGCTACACAGTATATATTAATTTTGTATTGTCCTGTTTTATTAACCTGTCAAATTTAAATAATTATACGCTTGCTGAACACGCCATAAATAGCTTCGGTTGATATCGATTGTTTCCGCTAATAAAAGCTGTCCTACTTGGCTTATTCGAGTACTTGTACATTAATTGTGAATCTCGTGAAACACGTTTGAAACACAGGTTTACCCAAGCTAAATAGAATCCCTTCAGTGACGTAGGAATATTCACATTTGACAGGTCAATAAAACAGGACAATAACAGTTTGTTACAATGTAAAGATACGTATGTTTATGCTATTACTTCGGTCAGTGCATGAAGACCGGATTATCTTTTTAACTGTTTCTCCTCCGCTGTGAAAACAGTTTGTTCAATTTGGATCTGGTGCAGTTTTGAGAACTTCCAATTCAATCAAGCTTTAGAAAAACCGCCTACCGAGTGTCAAACAGCTTGGGTTCTGCTGAAACGCCAAATTACCCAGCGTCTCATCTGGATCAAATGAGAGTCAAGTTGCGCACAATTTGATATGAGTTAAGGGAGACAAGGTTCGAGGTTCTAAACAGTTTGCATGAGTCATGTCTCATGCATCCGATTGGTCAGATTCTGAGCATGCTCAAAATCTGACCAATCAGATGCTTGAGAATGAACTCAGACTCAGAAATTGTATAACCTTGGGCCCAGTTTACATACTGTTGTACACTAATAGAGACAAGTAAACATACAGTTGTATCGTTTACTGTATCCGACGGAAAATAAAATGTGTCTTATATAAAAACACTTTAAAACAGTTGTTAATGAAATTGTTCGTTCGTGGTAATACTGTTAAAATCTCTCTGTATCGATCACTTGAATAAACAGGCAAGAATTTATAGCTTAATGTGGACGGAACGTTCTTCAGAAAGAGGTTCCTGTGGAAACATTCTCTATTATTTATGTTCTGCATTCACCTGCCACCTGCCTTTACCAGGCATTTTAACTCTTACAACGCTGACGTTTCAAATGGACTATTTCAAAATTCAAATACGTCAAGTTTGTGGTGAATATTTAGGGATTTTTCTAAAGTGTAACATGACAACAGTGCAGACCCTGATAAGAGAGCTCCTCTAGGAGCCCTGACATCTGGGTCTACACTGTTTGCAAGGGACTCGTTTCCCGCACTGTAAGGGTTAACGTCCCTGGAAACAGTAGATTCAGATCAGACGGTTCCAATAGGAGTCGCCTTACCAGGGTCTGCTCTGTATTCAAAATTCAAATAGGTCAAGTTTATGGTAAATATTTGGGGATTGTTCTAAAGAAAAGCGTAACATGACAAACAATGCAGACCCTGATGAGAGGGCTCCTCTAGGAGCCCTCGCATCTGGGTCTACACTGTTTGTAATTCATATTATTGACTCGTTTCCCGAACTTAAGGCATAATGCCTCTGGAAACAGTAGATTCAGGCCCATTAGGAGCCGTCTGACCAGGGTCTGATCTGTTATATACATAAGAACCTGTCCTAAGTGGCCATTCATTTAGTGACCATAGGAATATTGTATTTAACCCTTCGCTTGCTGAATTTTAAAATACATGTCTCCTTCTTTACCCATGCCCTGTTGTATAATTACATACATGTATATCTTCACCGTGTATAAGTATTTCGCTATGCTATCACTGCTGTGGAGTGCACTGGTTGCGCAATCAACTTGTAAACAGTGCAGACCCTGATGAGACAGCTCCTGCAGGAGCTGTCTCATCTGGGTCTTCACTATTTACAGGTAGGTATATTGACGTGAATAGCAAGCGAAGAGTTAACAGTAGGTTGCTGCTTAATGCTGGGCAAAAGTACATGTAATGCCGAACGCTTTCTGCATAATATTTGACCTGCATTAAGCTACCACCTGCCTTGCAGACCCATGCTTAGACCTACGGTTTGATTGCCGCTGAAGACAGGTTTTATTGTAGGCATAGATGTGCAATTTCTGCAGTGACCGAACATGCTCCTGTTCATACATGTATGTTAATAAAAAAAAAAACTCAGCTAATTAATATTCATTAAGTCATCATTTTTTATTTGAATATACGTGGAATAAATGGTTAACTTCCCAGAAGTGCACCTCTCGTTATAGAGAGGTTTCACTGTAAATGCATTCACTTATTTCCAAAATTTAGTAAGCAATCGTCTGAGCCACGCAGGTAGCAGAGAGAGGTTTATACCCGACAGGTTTGTATTCGAGGCCGTGGTTGTTGTCGTTGTAAAGGGTGTGGTAGTGGCCCTACTTGTGGATGTTGAGTTTGTAGCTCTCGCCCCGGCGTCTATGTCTCCGAAATCCCAATTTCTCTTTAAGGCGTTGATGACTTTCCTGAAATGAGCATTTCTTCTTGATGTTAGACAAAAAGACATATTATTTTAAGAACGAGTATAACCTTGCCTTCATATAAACACTTTTTTAAGCTTTGACAAAAAGTGTAAAGTCTGGTCTGTATCGTGTCATAAGCAAACAGAGCAGACCCATATCAAACGGACCCTACATGAGTCGTCTGATCTAGGTCTACTCTGTTAACCCATTACCTCATAGGCTAATTTTAGATACGAGGGGTGTTCCATAAATAATGTCATCTGTGCTTTATTTCGCGGAAATCGTGCAATTCATGCACAAAACCACCTCGTGTCGATTGAGTGATCACTGGCTCGTGACACAGGTAAATATCTTGTCCACACGTTCACTTGCCTCGGTACAGTGTGCATCGTTTCATAGCCTATTCGTTAGACTATACACAAAATGACAGGAAAACGAGCTGAAAATGTTCTTGAAATTAGGGCCTATATAAAAGGTAGGTCATTACTCGGCATAAAGGCTGTAGATATTCATCGCGAGGTGTGTGACATTTATGGGGAGGGCCAAATGTCCCACAGGACTGTTTGTATAGGTGGGTAGCTAAATTAAGTGCTGGGCAGCAGCAACTGAAAGATGCTGCTCGCTCAGGTCGTCCTGCAACAACTGCGACCAAAGGTAACATAGAAAAAATCCGAAATATCCTCAAAACTGATGCTCGATTCACCGTAAGACAATTGGCTCGAATGACAAACTTGTCGTTAGCAAGAGTTCATGCAATTTTGAAGAAACACCTAAAAGTTAGAAAGATAAATGCAAGATGGATACCCCATTTGTTAACGGATGAGCAAAAGAAGACGCGTGTAACAATGGCAAAAAAACTTCTCAAAATGTACCCAAAATATAGTAAAAAGGCTTTTGATAATATAGTCACTGGTGATGAGACCTGGGTGTATTATTTTGAACCAAAGCGGAAGGTTTCCAACCGAATATGGGCCACTAAAAATGCCAGACGCCCAAGTATTGCCAAACGAATACGAACGGTAAAGAAGGTTTTGTATGCTATTTTTTTCACTAATAAGGGTCCAGCTATTCAAATCCCGGTGCCAAAAGGCAGAACGGTCACAGGCAAGTTCTATAAAAACGTTGTTCTGAGAAAATTGAAGAACTACTACAAAAGTAGCCGCCCCAAAACAGGACTTAAGTATGTCCGACTTTTGCATGATAATGCACCCGCTCACAAGGCACGTATTGTGACTGACTTTTTGGAGTCAGAGAAGGTTACCGTCCTTCCGCACCCTCCCTATTCGCCAGACTTGACCCCCTGCGACTATTTTCTCTTTCCAAAACTTAAATATCATTTATCTGGAAGGAGATACAATTCGAGAAATGCCCTTGGATCTGCTGTTTATCAGTGTCTGATGGGTGTCCCCATTGAAGAGTATGAAAAATGCTTCCAAAAATGGATTGACCGGCTAAAAAGGTGTATTCTGGCTGGCGGAGAGTATTTTGAAGGGCAGAGCAAATTAAAATGAACAAAAGCACTTCCGCTATATGAGCACCAATGCAAGTGACATTATTTTTGGAACACCCCTCGTACAACCTCTTTGAATAAGTCTACCGAAAAGGAGCATTGACTAGAGAAAAGGACAATTTTAAAATTTTGTAGTTTGAAACCATTGTGATAAATAGAGCATTTGCTCCTATAGGAGCAAATGCTCTATTTATCACAATGGTTTCACAAAGTAACTTTATACAGAGTCGTCAAAAGTCGCCAATATGAGGGAATGGGTTAAGGCGTAGAAAAGCGTTTATATGAAGTAAAGGGTTAATGATTCTGAATATCTACCGGGTGAAAATCATCGTTGGATTTATAATTATGCATACGATACCGGCAGAAGATTACATGTATATTATTCATTTGCTAGTGAACTATCTTGGCTTTTATTTCAATCGCTGAAAGATTTACGAAATGATCACGTAAAGTGTGAGAGCTACAGACTAGTTTGAACTTGTGTTACACGGATGTCCATTCTGGCAGATGGAACCCTTGTTATTAATTACATACATGTACATAGACTCCCGCGGAGCGGTACAGACCCCTATGCTGTTAGAGCCATTATCCGTAAATGGATCAAATACTAATTTGTTTGGCTATACATGTATATGTATCTACTGTCCATGGCAGTTAATTACCTTGTTTTTGATTGGTTAAACAGAATTCTGGCTACCCTTTCTGCGATTGCATCCGTATTACCACTGGGACTGATAGGTCCTCGCCTGTTACCTCCTATCTCATGCTTTTCATCCTCGTGGAATCGTTGCAATAATTCTGATAGCGTTTCTTCTCCGCCATCGCCTGGTAGAAAAACAGCAAATATGTTTAAGTTGACTGTAACCCTTTACTCCATGAAATACTGACATTATGAATATTGATTAGATTAAATGTATAATGGCACATGGACACGAGGATGTTTGGCCATGTAGTAGAAACTGTATAATCATATCAATATTATTTCATAAGCAAAGAGAGCAGACCCGGATCAAATGGCTACATGTATAACAAGAATCGTCTGATCTAGGTCTACGCAGTTTGCAAAGGCGTAGAAGTGTGTATTTATGGAGTAAAGAGTGTACTTTATCCCATCTATATTCTGAACCCGCTGCTTCATATAAACGGCTTTTTACGCATCTGCAAACACAGTAGACCCAGACCATACAACTTCAATAGGAGCCGCACGATGAGGGTCTGCTCTGTTTGCAAATGGAATCTGACACGTTCCACGTTTCATAATCAATTATAAGTATGTTGTCCATGAATATTCAGTAGGTTTTGAAATTTAGAATAAACTTAGAACAGGGTTCTCGAAGGGTTAACCCTTTCCCTCATATAAACGTGTTTTCACGCATTTGCAAACAGAGTAGACCCAGATCAGACGGCTCCTAGAGGAGCCGTCTGATCAGGGTCTGCTCTGTTTGCTAATAGAATTTCATAGATCTGTTCCTTTGCTTTCTAAAATGTGTACAATGGTCCACCTTCAATATTTCTATATAATTATTTTATTAATGAATATTCAGTAAGTATTGAAATGTGGCTTACATACAGAACAGGGAAAGGGTTAAAGTAGTCATTTCTCTCGTGTTTATTCTCCCATTTTCCGCTATCCGCGATATGACCCGCATTTGAAACCAGCTTATATCCAGATGAGACGACGATGATTTGGCACTTCATCAGGATCCCAGCTGTTTGACACCCGGTTAATAGTTTTGTAAATGACGTACAGAAGAACCTGTCTGAAGCGGCCATCAAAACGAGGTCTAATTATGGGGTGGTAAAACAGGTGGCAGCTTAATGCAGGTCAAACATAATGCAGAAATCTCCTATTGAAGCTTGCTGCATTACTTTTGCCCTGCAAAAAGCAACCGCTGTACTTAAAATTGCACCTGATACGAATCTGAGTAGACATTATTTTTTCACAGCTGGACTAAGGATTGACAACAAGATTCGAATGCCATACAAATTTGAGCTTAGTTAGATACAGTAAAATCTCGATTATTCGAATACTAAAATGCGTATTATCATCGATCTTTAAGACAGGTGGCTGCTTATTGCATGATGAAAGTTATTCAGAAAGCTCCTTTCTGTATGACTTTCACCATGTATAAAGCAGTCACCTGCCTAAAAGGGTATAAATTCTACTACACAGAAAATTCGAATAATCGATATTTTACTGTAGTTCATCATTCAAATAAGTTTGACCGTGATAGTGTCTAGCAAAGAAAACACATTTACTGTACCATAAGAGATATTTACCCTTTACCCCAAGAAAATATTTATTTAAGATACAATGTCGTCATGAATATATATTAACGGATTCTTTATAACAGCCAATAATCACATGAACTTTTGGCTGTGGTAGAAAGTGTAAAATCACATTTATATTACATGTATTTCTTTGACAACAGTATGCTTTGATCAGATGACTCTTACAGGAGGTCTATTCTGTTTGCAAAAGTGCCAAAGTCTATGGGGAAAGAGTTAAACATTTACTCCATATATGAGCATTTCCATACCTTTGCAAACAGAGTAGACCCATATCAGATAACTTCTATAGGAGACGTCTGATCAGGGTCTGTGTTGCTTGCTTAAACATAATACAGATACGAGACTATAGGTTCTACCATGGTCAGACATTCCCGTGTACATGTGCTGTTATAACAATTAATTTAATTAATATTCAAGATATTTCTTACATGGATATTCATGGAGTAACGAGTTAAAATAACTCAGGAAAATGAAATGTACTTGTCATTCTGACATCAATTAATGATTATCGCTACATTACATAACAAAAGGCGTGATAGGACTAGTAGCCTATGATAGTCAGGTTGCATTTATTTGAAACCAGTAATTAAATAACAGTGACATTGACATTGACCCAACACGCCCCAAAGAAATCCCAAACTTTGTTTACATATAATTTATTTGTTCACCAAGTCTGATTACAAAATATTTATCCCACCTAGAGTTATTGTCCTGAATCCATTTGTCTATTTTTAGAAACAATGACATTGCCACTGGCATCCCAAAACAAGATAAACGTTTGTCTGGTCATAAAATAGTGTATACACGCAATCTATCTGAACACCAAGTTTGGTCAAATTTGTTTTGCTAAACTAAAGTTATCGAGCGGATAATACTATAGCTTAGCCATTACAATCTGCGTAGATCTCGATCAGCTGACGCACAAAGGCGATAGCTTACTTATGCAATTTTAACTATTTGGATCCAGATCGTACGCCGAGTAACTTTGCGTCTCAACAGGACCCACACGGTTTCATCCTCTTTTGACTTATAGAAGACGAAATGGAAGAAAGTTAGTTTGGAGATATTTTCTGTTGGAGAAAATCTGACTCAGTTGTTGCTAATGGTTAAAAATGTTAACAGCCATGATCGGAATGGCGGTGATAGGAATCAGTATGGTACTTATGCATAGAACTCGCATTGCTGAAAGTGAATTGTAAATGCGTAAAACATCAAAGTAATGAATTTACTGTTAGAAGGTGATTATACTTATTGTTCAATACATTTTGCACGGCCAGTCTCTTTACTGGTAAAACCCCTACTCGTTGTGTAGCATAAACATCATTGTTAGACAACATTCGTAACGGATCACATTTGTAACAGATATCTTACGAATATGATCACATTCGTAACAGGTAAAATGTGTTACATATGTGGGTATCTGACATGGGGTGACATTAGAATCACATATGTAACAGGTTGAGTTGAGTTCCTAAATGACAATGTTCAATTAGTAAGTAGTAATATGATTATCATTGTATATGTTACTATATTTCCTTGAGGGTTATGTCTCAACTTTTCACAACCTTAACAGCAAGATATAATGTACATGCTTGCAATATCTTTTAGGATACCTGCCTAAATTAAATTGAAAAGTTTCCATTTTTCATAGAACTTGTCATATACGTGTACATGCACCTAGGCAATGATGCCTATGATTAAATAACTATTACTTTTTAGTTCCTTTATTTGCTTTTAATTAATACACTATGCCAAATATTTTAGCAACTATAAATCTAATGATATAACTTTAGGAAAGAAAATCTTGGTCATTTCTTTTCTTAATATTTAGTGTGTACGTCACATCAAAAATCGGCACCGATCACATTCGTCACAAAACAGATGCAGTGTTTAATCTGTTCCTGATAGAGACACCTATTGACACAAACAAGTAGACTCGAACATTTGCCGTGGTAGCTGTTTGATCACGACCTGCTCAATTTTCTTGAGAAATTCTATAGACCCTTTTCTACAGTTACCGCCATGGTCCAAATTCTTGAGTTCATTTACCACTGCAACAATTCAGCTTATAAATGGCAAGGATGTCATACAGGAATATTCATCAAATAAACGGTAATATATGGTAGCTGATATGTGTCTGCAATATTTCCAATACAGTGCCCCCTCCCTACAACGGCCCTCTCAATAACGATTCCCTCCTTACAACAACGCATGTCACTGTTTCCGAAACAACAAGGCTCCAGAAACAACTTTTTTCCATCGTATTTTCTTTATGCCTCCATCAAACCCTATGTTGTGACCACTCTTTAGAATCGTCACTTTGTGACGATTCTAAAGAGTGATCACAACATAGGGTTTGATAGAGGCATAACGGTTTTAGTTCTCAAAATACACCTTATCTGGGGATCTGCAAACAAGCTAATTACATGTATGTTTGATTTTCCCTCCCTATAACAACTCCCTCTGAACAACACATACAATCTTTGTATCTCAAAGGGTGTCGTTGTAGAGAGGGAGCACTGTAAATACAGGTTGCTTTTCATAGAACGGGGCTTGGCACATTTGCAAATGGAACAGACTCAGACCAAGCGACTCCTGTGGGAGATGTGTGATCGGAATCTGCTCTGTTTGCTTATGGAATTACATACAGTATAACCTATCTTAAGAAGCCGTTCATTTATTGAACAATGGAGTGTTAAAAAACAGATGGTTGCTTAATGCAGAGCAGAAGTAATGCAGAAATCTCCAACAGGAATTACCTTTGACCTGCATTAAGCTACCACCTGCCTTACAGACTCATAATTAGACCTCTTTATGATGCATGACCACTTAAGTTGGATTCTTCTGTATATCAAATTCTACAGTTTCTAAAATGACCAAACCTTCCTGTATTCACATTGCACCCTAAACATAATATTGTTATTCATAATGTGATTATGTCTTACATGAATATTCACGTGGGGAAGGGATAAGGGAACAACATGGCAATTATTCCAGACTATAAAGTGTGGCATTTGTCAGAAATGACTGATTTGTCAAAGTGGTGATACGAGCAACACTGTTTTTAACTTTTTTTATCTAATGAATAATTATGCAAGAATATGTATTATGTTATATAATGATTCCTAAACATGAGGTGTGTTGACCAAGACTGAAACTTCAGAATCCGTTCTACTTACATGTAGTAGAAGCCGTCAGATCTGCTCTGTTTGCTTATGACATACATGTGATATATATCTAGTTCTACAGTTTCTGCAATGACCAAAAACTACCTATGTCCATGTTCTATTATAGCAATTAATATAATTAATATTCACTATATCAGTATTTCTTACAAGAATATTCATAGATTAAAAGGATAATTCCCTTTTAAATTTTGCATTATAAAAAAATAGCTAATGAATATTCATGATGCTATTATTTCTTACATGAATATTTGTCAGGAAAGGGATTTAAAAAAAAAAGAAGTTTACTTCTATTTATTTTTACAATTTTATTAGACTCTTATTTGCACTATTTGGCTCATAAATTATCTATAGGCTGCATAATCTACCAAACTAAATCGATGTACAGTAAAACCGCCCTATAACGGCCGCTAAATTGTGTTAATTAGTTGGTATTTAGGACAGGTGTCTGCTTAAAGCAATGTGAAAGTAAAACAGAACGCTCCTATAGGAGCGTTCTGTTAAATACATTCACCTTGCTTTAAGCAGTCACATGTCTTTAACACAAAATACTTGATGTAATCTAGTGGCCGTTATAGAGAGGTTTTACTGTAACTCACATCCGTGTTATCACTATCCCGCGATCCGCCATCTGACTTGCGTTTGCAAACAGTTGATCCGGATCAGACGTCAACTAACTTTGTTTGAAACTCTTCAATACTTCCCCAAAAGCTTGGTAGAATGGGAATTAGCTACATACAGTAAAATCTCTCTAAGCCGGACGTTAAATGTAGTATAAATATCGGTCTTGGAGACAGATGACAGCTTAATGCAGGGTGAGCGGCATGCAGAAAGCTCCTCTGGGAGCTTTATGCGTGATTTTCACCCTGCATTAAGCAGCCACCTGCCTAAAAGTTTTTAAATTCGTCTCTACTAGAAATCCGGTTTAGAGGGGGTTTACTGTATCTTATGAACATTTTCTTTTTCAAAGCGGGATAGGCACTAAACTATTCTTTCCTTCACATTGACGACATTTCACGCATTTGCAAACAAAGAAGACCAAGATCAGACAGATCTTATAGGGTCCGTCTGATCAGTGTCTGCTCTGTTGCTTATTGTATAATAAAGATATGATTCTACGATTCTGCATGAGCCGAAATATCCTGTGTAAATATTGCTTTATAAAAAAGTCAGCTAAGGGTCCAGTCCCACTAGGCCTTACGACTCCTTAAGACCTGTTTATGATTGCTAGCGACCTCTGGTCGCCGATATTCGTACGAAGGTCGAACGACAAGTCACTGTTAATCGCGGGTAGTCTTCAGTAATCGTTTCCAATCGTGCGACCAATTTCAGTCGTATTTCAGTCGTAGAGAGGTTGTTGATAATGTACAACAACCCCATAGCCCAATCCCACCAGGCCTACGACCACGTATGACCTTTTTACGATTTCTAGCGACCTCTTGTCGCCGATATTCGTACGAAGGTCGCACGACAAGTCACTGATAATCACTGGTGGTCTTCAGTAATCGTTTTTTGTCGTGCGTCCAATTTCAGTCACAGAGAGGTTGTTGATCATGCACAACAACCTCCTTACGATCGAACTGGTCGCCGGTTTTCTTTAAGAGGTACATGTAACCTTAAATTGTTTTAGCTAATCGTGCGATCATCATGCGAAAGTCTCCAACAATCTTTACCTGGTCGAAGGTGATCTTCCCTACAATCGTACGACTATCAACGATCTTTCTACAATTACCTACGACTGTCTTGCGATCACCAGTGACTGCCTAACGATTATCCGCGACTAGGCATAGACCAAGTGACCATACAGCAGGTAGGAAGTGATTGTGGAACCTTTGTACGAATACCAGTGACTTTGCGCACGATCGTCAACAACCTGTCATTAGGTGGTCGCAGATGCATCGCCAATGTGACTGCGAATCATTTATGGAATTTATTCGCCGACAATCGCAGGTTTCAGAGGTCTCAGTGGTCTTTAACGATTGCAAGCGCTAGTGGGACTGTAGCCTAATAAATGTGCATTATGTTTATTATTCCTCACACGAATATTGATTGCAGAATTAAAATAAATAAAGGTAAAGCTTTGACTGATCTGAATCTACACCGTTTGCAGTAATGTTCGTTTTCTTCATGCCGTCATGCAGTCGTTACTACTTGTTTTTAATGGAGGGCATATTGAGTTATTGAAGTTGATATAGCAAGATCATAAACTTGTGACATCGTGAAGTTGTAAATGCATTGTGATAAAATCGTCAATAAAATCCTACATTATAACGTCTTAGAGATGAAATCATGATTTCTGTAAATTCATAGAGATGAAAATGTACATTCAAAAAGATCGAGCAAATTCTGAGATTCTAAGAGACGAAATCTTAAATACACAAAGGAGAAATGTAAATTTATAGAGATAAAATTGTACATTCATAGATATGTAATCTTAAATTCATAGATAATTATGTAATCATAAATTCATAGAGATGAAATCTAAATATATAAAGATGAAATCGTAAATTCATTGAGATGAAATCGTAAATTCATAGATACGTAATCGTGAATTCGTAGAGATGAAATGGTGAATTCATAGAGATGAAATTATACAGAAGAAACTGTAATTCAAATGCAAAATTGTACATTCATAAAGACGAAATTGTGAATTCATGATAATTCGTGAATTCCCAATATAGAAAAAGTGAATGGTTGAAAATCTTCTGGGAAAAAGATGTCTCGGCTAGTCGTTCGTACTTACCTGCTAATACAGCTGCACTTGATACTGTATGAAGATATATACCGAAAATAATGTAGATCAAAGCACACAGCGTTAGTTGCTTCATCGCTACAAACTCTCAATTGATATCTAAATTTTCGACTGTAAGTTGCAAATTAAACGATGCATAGGGTATTGGTCAGTTGGCGAAATTCGCCTAGGGCTGACAATTTTCTTTACGTTTAGTTCTGCTTTAATGGTTTGGAAAAACGGCAAAATAAGTGAGATGACGCACACCGATTGCGGTTGTTGTTGGTCAAACAACTACAGACAATAAATACATAAGACGACCCAGGGCTATTCCGAACTTTTATAGGTTGCTTTTCCAAGTGTTAACTTTTACACCGATGTGAACAATAACATGTCTGCTCATAGTTTCATGTGGTGCACTTTTGAGAAGCTATTAAGCCATTCCCCTATGTTGACGCCTTTTGAAACCTCTGTAAAAGTCACTTTGTTAAACCATTGTGATAAATAGAGCATTTGCTCCATAGGAGCAAATGTTCTATTTATCACAATGGTTTCAAACTACAGAATTCTAAATTTTTCCTTTTATCTAGTAAATGCTCCTTTTCGGTAGATTTATTCAAAGAGGTTGGATCTAAAAATAGCCTATGAGGGAATGGGTTAACTAAGTGTCAAACAGCTCGGGTCCTGATGAGACGCCGCGTTACGAGTCAGGTTCTGGGTTAACCCATTCCCTCATATTGACGTCTTTTGACATCCTATAGGAGCAAATGCTGTATTTATCACAATGGTTTCAAATAACAAATTTCTAAAATTTTCCTGTTCTCTAGTAAATGCTCCTTTTCGGTAGATTTATTTAAGGAGATTGGGTCTAAAAATAGCCTATGAGGGAATGGGTTAACTGAGTGTCAAACAGCTCGGGTCCTGATGAGACGCCGCCTTACAAGTCAGGTTGTGGTTTAACCCATTCCCTCATATTGACGACTTTTGATGACCCTGTAAGAGTCACTTTATGAAACCATTGTGATAAATAGAACATTTGCTCCTATAGGAGTAAATGCTCTATTTATCACAATTGTTTCAAACTACAAATTTCTTTCCTTTTCTCTAGTTAATGCTCCTTTTCGGTAGATGTTTTCAAAGAGGTTGGATCTAAAACTAGCCTATGAGGGTATGGGTTAAGTAGGTCAGGGCAAATCACGCCCTGTCTGTATTACATGTACTACCAATATCACAGTTTCATGTGTAGATAATTATGCCATTATAGAAATGCAGCTTATAAATATCCATGATGTCATTACATTAGGTGCTAGATGCATGTGATAGCTTAATGCAGGACAAAAGTAATACAGAAAGCTCCTAGAGGAGCTTTCTGCATTACTTTTGTCCTGCATTAAGCAACCACCTGCCTATAGAGTCACCCATGTTTATTTATTATGTGATCGCATTTAGAGGGGTTTTACTGTATTTCTGACATGAATATGAACATGTTTATTTATTAAGCCGTCGTATTGTATTTTAACATGAATATGTAACGGGGGAAAGGGTTAACATTATATTGAT
Organism: Azorinus chamasolen; assembly: GCA_963576725.1. NCBI lineage: Eukaryota > Metazoa > Mollusca > Bivalvia > Cardiida > Solecurtidae > Azorinus > Azorinus chamasolen. The sequence continues at coordinate 10,076,757 of OY755235.1, forward strand.
ACAAGTAGCTTTCTGCATTACTTTTGGCCTGCATTAAGAAACCACCTGCTTATAAAGACACCCATGTTTATTTATTGAGTGGTCGCATTAGAGGGGTTTTACTGTATTTCTGACATGAATATGTAACGGGGAAATGGTTAACATTGTTTTGAAACGATAGTTAATATGGCGGCCCTTTGCAAGGACATTTATACAATGTACATGTATGGATAAGAGTAAAACATGATAAGAACTGTCCGTCAAATTAAAACAACAATTCTAGTGAAACGTTCTTTCATTGGTCATCTACAAAGTCCCATCGAGTTATTTCCAAAAATGAAACACATGGCCATCATGTACGTTGTTTGCATTCCACATGTACGTGCAAATTAAACCTTTACTCCATAAGGACGCATTTTAATATCAAACTGATAACAGAGTAGATCCAGATCAAACGGTTCGCGCGGGAGCCTACTTACCAGGATCTGCCGTGTTTTCTTATGAAATGATACAAATCTGATTCTATATTTTCTGCCATGGCCAAATTTCTGTGTTGATATGGTATTTTAACCCTTTCCTCCATAAAAACACATTTCTACGCCTCTGTAATAGTCACTTCTTGAAATCATTGTGATAAATAGAGCATTTGCTCCATAGGAGCAAATGCTGTATTTATCACAATGGTTTCAATACTACTGTATTACTACACAGTTCCAACATTTTCATTTTCTCTAGTAAATGCTCCTTTTCGGTAGATTCACACAAAAGGTTGGTCTTAAAATAGCCTATGGAGGAATGAGTTAAAAAATAATCCTAAAAATCATTCCTACCCGATAGAGACGCGTTTAGATACCTTGTAGAGTAGACCGAGAAAAGACGGCCACTATGTACAAGAGACCTCTGATCAGGGTATACCCTTTTGGCTTAATCCTTTATCATTTAACTATTCGTATAAGACATCATCAATATAAATAAGACTGATTTTGATAATGGTATATAAACAAATCATCTTTTTGATCAATCAGAAACTGTTGAATCAGATTTATATTATAGATCTACCACAAAAAAACGGAGCAGAACCTGATCAGACGGCGTCAAATATATAATTTGCAAATGGGTGAAAAGTCGTTTATATGAAGGAAAAGGTTAAGAAATAAAATATATCTGATTCTACTGTATTTGTAGGCTAATATTAAGAAATATTCATTCATTCTATAATTATATGAGGCGTGCCATGACAAAACCTGTAATAGTGACAAAATTTTCGATTTTGGATTTTTATCATTTTCTGACAAACTGATGTATATGCTGTCGATTGTTATTATTTTTAATATTTATGATTATCATTTAAATATCTTTAAATATGTTTTTAGCCATTTGAATAATGTAGGTGTTTTGCGAAAATTTGCTTTATTTTATAACGTCAACGTCAAGATGACATCGTTTGCACGTTGTTTTATATATGACTAACCTTCCGATCTTATTTGCCTCTATAGTAAACATAACATATGGCAGTAGTTACAACTAAACATTTATCCAGATCAAAAGAATAGTTTTATTTTGAGTTTTATTAATTCGTTTAATATAAAGGTAAAAATCACTGTCTCGCCTTCGGTACTGAACAAGTGACGTCCAGGTATAGACGGCCAACTTTGTAAATGTATTGTTGTCTCGTATGACTTTAACCACTTGTCCCTATTGTCATCGTGCATGGAATTCCTGATTTTGACCTCGGGTTATCTATTATCTAGAATGAATATTAATTAATGACGTAGATCTACAGGGAATAATCATGCATAAATATATTGATCACACAGGAGCCGTCTGTTCTGTTTGATTAACCATTTCCCTGTTCTATGTTTATTTAAAATGTCAATAGATAAATGTCTACCCACTGAATATTCATAGACAAAATAGTTATAAAGAAATATGGAAGATGGAACAATGTAGACATTTTAGAAAGCAAAGAAACATATCTATCAAATTCTATTAGCAATCAGAGCAGACCCTTATCAGACGGCTTCTCTTGGAGCCGTCTGATATGGGTCTACTCTGTTTGCAAATACGTGAAAACACGTTTATATGAGAGAAAGGGTATTAATTAATATAATTATATCTTCTTGCGATTTTTTTTTATAAAATGTCGGTGTAGAAATGTTTCATATATTTTCCCCCCGTACTTTTAAATTATGACGTCATTTAAATGATGACGTCGCTTGTTTACCTCTAGCGTTTATTTTAAAATCATTTCATTTTGGCAGACATAGTTATTCATGTTGTGAAGGTTTCTGCAGGGGGAATTTTATTTACATTTTGACTTTGGTGAAAGTGGGATTAGGGCGAGGTTGGGTACCCGTAAACGAGGTTTAAGCCCCCAGTAGCTGATTTTGGTTAATGACCGTGCCAAGGCGGTACTCCTGCTTTCAGCCTATGGTCAACTTTGTTAATATGCTTAATGTTTTTCGTCCATATATGCGTCTTGTTATGTTTTGTCTTGTGGTTATACCGTTTCTTGTTTGATGGTGCGGTGTCATTTCGTATGTGGCTCTCCCTGTTTGACTATTTTCCCATATTAACCCTTTACACCATATATACGCCTTTCTAAACAGAGTAGACCCAGATCAGACGGCTCCTATAGGAGCCGTCTAATAAGGGTCTGCTCTGTTTGCTTATGATATCATATAGATATAAATCTACAGTTTCTGCCATGACCAAAATCCATGTGTACATGTGCTATTATAACAAATTAATCTAATTAATATTCATGACGTTATTATCTCTTACATGAATATTTATATAGGAAAGGCTTAAGGAATTTAAAAAATCTGATTCTACTATATACGCATTGGTGAAAAAAATAGCTAATTAGACATCCGTACACTCATGGTTTCTAAAATGAATATTCATGAAGTAGATCTAAATGCAAAAATCTACCAATTATACAGATGCCATCTGATCTGGGTCTACTCTGCTTGCTGGGATGTCAAAGGTTGTCTTTATGAAGTACAGGGTTGAAATGATGACAAATCAATCATAAACGTGTGTATAGCTATGTTTTATAAAATATACATGTACATGATTCTAAATGTATAATTTCCTAGACAACAATTATTCCAACAGGTATTGAATAGATTGCTATAAATCGCCAGTAGCAAAAATTTAATATGACAAAAATAATTCTCGTTCTCATCTTCTTCCTCTCGCTTGTTCCGATAAGGTGTCAAATCAGTATCTGGAAATATAATGAAGCAATATGTTCCAATAAGAGATATTGAGAAAAAAATAATATAGGTTTCGGAATTGTACACTATCTTTTCAGAGCCTGTCATGACCTTTCCCTGTTTAATATTCATGGAAGAAATGATAACATTATGGATATGATTTACAGTAAAAACTCGATACTACGAAATTTTAGTAATGGAGAATTTACGTCTTTGTAGGCAGGTGTCTGCTTAATGCAGGATGAAAGTCACACAGAGGAGCTTTCTGTATGACTTTCACCCTGCATTAGGCTGCCATCTGTATTAATTTATTAAATATCAAAAACTCTACAAATGCATGAAAATGCGTTTGTAAACATGAGGGAAAGGGTAAAGCGATCATTAAAAAGAAGTATAAATATTGATCTTTAAGACTTTAAAGTGGTAGCTTAATGCAGATCGAAACCATTTCAGACAGCTCACATTAGAGCTTATTGCATTAATGTTGCCCTGCATTAAGCAATCACCTGCATTTTAAGACTCCTATATGCAATAACTGATTTATCGTTTCTACTGTATATCGTCTTTTTAAAAACCACAACTTTCCATTTTCTTGTTTTTTGTTTTTTTTCATTGATAACAATTTTAGCATTAGTAAACATTTACCCTTTTAAAGCGAGAAATTAGTATATTGCTTTTTGCAAACAGTGTAGACCAAGACCAAGCGGCTGTAACAGACATTATTTCGTCGTTAGCCATTCAAAATCCTCTCGCAAATATAACTGCTGCAATGCACACTGAAATTACTTTACCATTTAGTGTAATGGGTCATTCTACCTTGAAAATTCAGCATTTAAAGGTTGCAAAATAATATATCCTGAAGTTATGACAAAATGAATACAGTAGCGCCTTTCCTAAGCGGTCATTCATTTATTGAACACAGAAGTCTTAAAAGTAGATTGTTGCTTAATGCAGAACAAAAGTAATATATAGGAGCTTTCTGTATTACGTTTGAGTCGTTTGACCTGCATTAAGCTAACACCTGCCTTACATACCAATAATTGCCACACTTTTGATGGCTGCTTAAGGCAGGTTTTCCATTAATGAGAAGTCAGAAGTGTCGTAACACTTTGCTTTGTTCTAAATTTGTAGAGTTTAAAAGTACCATCGGTATCAGTAAGATGATTAAGACGTGTAATTCAGCGCTACAGATATAGGTGCGTACCAAAATACTAAAATCGCCATTTCTCCATCAAACTCTATACTGTGACCACACTTCAGAGTTGTATCTTCGAGACGATTCTAAAGAGTAGTCAAGGTATAGGGTTTGGTGGAGAAATAAAGGAGTTTTTTCTTGAAATGTGTAAATTTACGCATCTTTTCTGGAGATATGTAGGTGAATAAGTGAATTAATGAAAGAAAGGAATGAACTGTTGATAAAAAGCTGCAATCACACAATTTTAGACCGAAATATTAACTTTCAAACATCTCTAGAAACTCACTTTTGTTAAATTCATTTCGGTTTTCACTGACACTGAAATGCACATCAAATTGGTTGACCGAGTACACAGAATACCGCCCATGTCACTGTCATCATATTCGCAATAGCAATTAGTATGATGCTTTGATTTCCGTATGGTCAAGGGAGCTACCTCCTCGACTGGTGATTCTGACAGTGGTTCAGTGATGTTTTCTTCGCTCTTTTCATGTATATCCCCTGTAAGACTTTTATGTTGCAAAGGTTCTTCAGTGGAGTTGCTTATATCAGCATTTTGTTTTGTTTGTCTTGAAAGTATTTCTTCTGATTCCATGATGATTTTATGTCCCTTCTTACTTGCATTTGTGGCATTCACATTTTGTCTACTTTGATTAAACTTTATTGACCCCCCTTTTTGTTTGCTTAGCTTCTTGTGTGCATCGTCCATATTTTGGACTGTACCTGTGTTGTATGTTTGGTTACACGGTGCCATTGCTTTTCGAGCCTTTAGTTTAATCACCATCCTTTTCTTGTAGTCCTCTGTTCTTTTGCTCATTCGTTTGTGTAGTTTTGTTCTCTCCTTTTGCCTTCCCCGACTTCCTATCTTCTCCACCTCTCTCTTCTCTTTCTCATTATCATCCAAATACTCGGAACCTTTCGTTGCAACATCCTCGCTGTCACCAGAGTCGCCACAGCAACTATTATCTTATTTTGATTTCCGAATGGTCAGAGGTGCTACCTTCTCGGCTGATGATTCTGACAGTGGTTCAGTGACGTTTTCTTCCCTCTTTTCATGTTTATTCCCTGTAACACATTTATGTTTCTTCAGTGGAGTTGCTTATGTCGGCATTTTATTTTGTTTGTCTTGGAAGTGTTTTTTCTGATTCCTTGGTACTTTCATGTCGCTTCTTACTTGCATCTGCTGTGCTATCACACTCCTGCTCTATATTGGATTTCTCTTTTGTGTGATTTACATTTTGTCTCTCTTGGTTCAACGTTGTTGATCCATCTTCTTGCTTACTTGGCTCCTCATGTGCCTCATCCACTTTATGGACTGTACCTGTGTTGTATGTTCGGGCACTCGGTACCAATGCATTTCGAGCCTTTAGTTTGATCACCATTCTTTTCTTGTAAGCTTCTGTTCTTTTGCTCCTTCGTTTGTGCACATTTGTTCTCTCCTTTGTTCTTGCCCGACTTCCTATCTTCTTCACCTCTCTTTTTACTTTCTCATTATCATCCAAATACTCGGAACCCTTCATTACAATATCCTCACTGTCACCAGATTCGCCATAGTAACTATTATCTTGTTTTGATTCCCGAATGGTCAGAGGTGCTACCTCGTCTGCTGGTGATTCTGGTAGTGGTTCAGTGATGTTTTCTTCCCTCTTTTCATTTATATTTTCTGTAACACATTTATGTTGCAATGGTTCTGCAGTGGAGTTGCTTATGCCAGCATTTTGCGTTGTTTGTCTTGGAAATATTTCTCCCGTTTCCATGGCGATTTCAAATCGCTTCTTAACTGCGTCTGCTGTGCTATTACACTGTTACTCTATATTGAATTTCTCTTCTGTGGTATTTACATTTTGTATCCCTTGGTTCAACTTTGTTGATCCATCTTCTTGTTTACTTGACTTCTTATACATGTGCCTCGCCCATTTTTGGGCTCTACCTTTGTTGTATACTCGGTCATTCTCATCCAAATACTCGGAGTCTTTAGTTGCAATATCCTCCCATGACGATATGGTATCACTGTCTTTAAACCCTGTGTTGGTTATTTCTGCGTTAACGGTGTTTACATCATCATGCACTTGTTTCATACAGAACGCTTCTTCGTTTTCTTTATTTGCATTCTCAGATATCTCACTTTTATCTTCTTTATCTTCTCCTTAGTCTTCAGTTTTGCAGACAAACGGTTGTCTTTCGGTCCTCTGCTCATTAGACATTTCTCTGTTGCGTGTTTTCATTTTTACCACCATACTTTCCTGAAATGCCTCTGTCCTCTCGCATACGCTTTTATTGTTTCTTTAGGCCGACCTCGACTTTGCATTTTTTCTTTAAACTTTCTTTCCTCGTCAACATGTTTCCTGTCATTATTGTTCTCCATGTTCTTATCAAAAGATATGACTTTGATGTCTACCATTTTATGGTTGGGTGTTTTCCTGTTGATTTTTCTGTTAAATATCTGCTACAATCATCTTATTGGTTTCGGGGTCCACACTCCACACATAGATAGGGGTTAATATATGCCCCAGCGTTCACAGGATAATATTGTTGAAGGCCTGAAATGAAAGTAATGCAAATAATGAAATTCTTTGTTTTGATAAGAATGACTATTTAGACCTGGGTCCAATGTTATAGAAGTTTTGAGTATACGTCTGAGATCATTCTCAAATATCTGATTGGTCAGATGCTTGAGAATGATCTCAGACTCCAGCAAAACGTTTTATAACCTAGGGACCAGGCCCCGGTGTTATAAAACTTATAAAGAACCCTGTGCTCAAAACTCAGTTTCTACTACAGGCTATACTTTTTACATAACACGCTTTAACTGATTCTAGTAACCTCATTCGGACATATTTTACAGTAAATATTATGTATGCAACAACTGACTATATATAAAATGTTTGCTGAAGTGTTTTAAGCTGAGAACAAATCTGAGTTTTGAGCACAGAGTTTGTTTTAAGTTTTATAACCTCGGGGCCAGGTGATTGCATAGTTAAAGGTAATGTGACTACAAAATGTTGAGGTTTAAAAGCCTGTAAACCTGGAATTAAAAACGTAGGCTGTTTAACAAGAAATAGCAGGGTGTGTAGACACCCAAACGAACAATCACTTTAAGTTGCAAAAGTTGAACCCATTCCCGTATATGCTATTTTTAGATCTAACCTCATTGAACAAATCTACCGAAAAGAAGCATTTATACGCGTATTACATTTACCAAATGGAATTACGAGAATTGTCAAAATACAGCACGAGTAATAGAAAATGATAATAATTATGAGAGTTATAAGACATAAGAAACACGAGCATTATCACAAAGTGTATTAGCAAATGATTGAACGAGATTTATCACAAATTCGTCAAACAAAAATTAACACAAAAGTGATACGAGTATTCGTAAATTATCATAAAGTGATACGAGTTTTAATAAATGATAATACGAGACTCAATACAAAGTGATACGAGTATTGGTAATTGATAATACTAGAGTTATCAAAATGTTATACGAGTAGAGGTATAGGTAATAAGGATATTATAAATTGCAAAGTAACAAATAGAATCAGAAAATACGAGTACATATTAGTAAATCGTAGTACGAGAAAATTTACAAAGTGTAAAGTAGGATTCTACAACGTATAGATACAGATACACAGTGTTACTTGTAGGCTATAAGTAAAATATAATACGAGAGATATTCGTAAATCATAATACGAGAATTATCAAAAGGTGGTCCGTGCATTATTAATGATAATATGAGAATTATTACAAAGTGAATCGACACGTATTAATCCTTCTCTTGCTGAATTTTAAAATACATTTCTCCTTCTTTATCCATGTCCTGTTGTATAATTACATATATCTTCACTGTGTAAAAGTATTTCGCTGTGCAATCACTGCCGTGGAGTGCACTGGTTGCACAATCAACTTGTAAATAGTGCAGACCCTGATGAGACAGCTCGCACAGGAGCTGTCTCATCTGGGTCTTCACTACTTACAGGTAGGTATATTGACGTGAATAACAAGCGAAGGGTTAAGCCTTTCCCTCACGAAAAATCATATCAACTTTATCACTGGTATTATCAAACTCGGTACAGTAAAGCCCCTCTAAACCGGAATTATAATAGGGGAGATTTTATGGATCAGACTGTGGAATCAGATCTATGTCATTCATTATCATGCAGGCAGACCCTATTTAGGCGGCTTCTATAGGAGCCGTCTGATCTGGCTGTACTCTGTTTACAAAGGTTCCGAAAGGCGTCTCTACGAATGAAAGGGTTGAAAACTCTTTACTTGTTCAATATTCATACAAGTAAGAAAGTACTACATCATAAAAATAGCAACCCTTTATGTCATCATAAATTAGAGCATGCTTTTCAAGACCGTTTGCCAGTGTTGCCGTGCTTGCGTGGTACAGCTCCCGCCTTCTTCACGTGGGTCATCGGAGTCTCTAAAGCATACCTTCCAATGTCTAACACAAACATGAATGTAATTCTGCAGACGGTCGCCCCACTATATTTATACACAATCCGTTGTCGCTGCCTTTTCTTTCCTCTCTTTTGTTGTTTCTGTTTCACCAGCCGTGCCCAATGAGCCCATAATATATATACATATATTTTTCCTCTTTCGCCATGTCCTGATAGAGAGAATATGGTTCAATGACGCATCTGGGTCAATTTCCTCTGAGCAATTATTGGCACATCCACACCCGTCTCTATCAAATTGTTAAATGTTAACCATATCCTCGTCGCCATGTTCATTTTCATCAACAGGTTCATGGAACAGGTAACGACTTAAAATGAAAAGTTCGTAGACCTAGATCTAGCATTTTGGTTACTGTGACAAATCATTTTGTTGAACTCTCTCCACTATCTGGAAATTAAGTTCGTTTTAACTTTCGTAATAGCGCTTCTAATACTAGATTCTAAATGTATTAAATCTAGATCTATCAAAACACTTTTGAACTTAATTTTCAGTTAAGAGGATGGTCCGACAATGTGATTTGTTTTGGGCATAAAATATGATGTTACTTTGTATGTAAAAAAAGTAACGATGTGTTGGATCGAACTCGGGACCCACACATTCACGCACTACCAAAGGGCACCGTCACAATAAGACTTATCTCTTATCTTATAAATATAGGAATATAAATATCCTACCTCTAAGTCACTGTCCATTTGTTATCATTTGAAATCTTAAACGATCTTTTAAAAAAACAACAACAATGTATCACTTTCGTCTTTCAGTGTTTGAAAATGTGTAAAATTTATGACGTCAACTTTAATCGGTCGAACGTCATTTCGTACGCGATGTCAGTGTTCTACGTGCGGTCATCAGCGTAGCGATAAGGGGAGATAACTGCATTGGGGGTTGTCGCGACATGCCTCATATATACACAGAGGTCCAGAATAGATGCGAAAATTAAAACGGTTTTCAAGAATAACTCTTTTTTTTCTTCACCAAATCCTATTATGACCACTCTTTAGAATCGTCTCATCGAGATAACATGTTAAACAAGAAGTGGTCACATTAGGGTTTGGTGGAGAAATGAGAATTTTAATAGTATTTGAGTACACATCGTTATCTGTTTCTGTGTAGATGAACTAAACCTTGACTCCGCTGAATTGAAAAAAATCCATATAGAGCGTTTTAAAAAACAATCAATCTTATATACAGTACGTCACAGTTCACGTCACTATACCTACCTGTAAATAGTCAAGACCCAGTTGAGACAGCTTCTGCTGGAGCTGTCTCGTCAGGGTCTGCACCTTTTACCTTTGCAACCAGTGCATTCCACAACAGTCATTGCTCAGCAAAATACTTGTACACAGTGTAAAGATCTATGTAATTATACAACAGGGCATTGGTAAAGGAGAAATGTATTTTAAAATTCAGCAAGAGAAGGGTTAAAGACAGGAAGTAGGTTGATACAGGACGAAAGTTATGCAGAAAGTTCCCAGAGCTTTCTGCATTACTTTAATAGTCCTGCATTAAGCATGATCCATCCAGGGTGATTTAAAGCGTCCAAAGTCATAGGGTGGTCCCTTTAGATAGGTTCTGTTCTGTGCTTCCGTGCTACATATTTACTGTTTGCTTCTTCGACTCTGCGAAACATTGAGGAACCTATTTAACCATTTACTTGTGAATACTTATACACGAAATTGGGGATATTTAGGTACGAAAATGCTAGGGACGGATCGTCTGAAGAGTGACTTCCGATCAGATGGTCAAGTCCATCAGCTTTCAGCCCGGGTAGTTGTAACCTCGCAAATAGTTCCTTGAAAAAAAAAAAGAATATTCTAGAGTTGGCATATATACTGGTGCCTACATGTATGCGTTGTTGAAAATGAATTATTTGTGATAATTAGAATATATGCTTTTATTTTCAGGACTTTTTCCCCAGTCGGATGGATGGTGAACAGGCAGTGCTTCGGTCGGCCATGTTGATTTTGGTGCTGTGTTTTAGACAGTGCAGGACAAAGATAAACATGCGCACTCAAATACTAAAATCGTCCTTTTGCCACCAAACCCTATTTTGTTAGGTCCCACTCTTTAGAATCGTCTCTAAAGAGTAGTCACATAATAGGGTTTAATGAAGAAATAAAGAAGTTATTCTTGAAAATGTTTTGATTTACGCATCTTATTTGGATCTCTGACAGTGCGTATTTATATTCAAGGGATGTGGATCCTACTTTGAGCAGTCATTGTTTTTAACAGCTTAGGAAATATTTAATATCTTAAAAGCGGGCACTTTTAACTAAAAAAATGTAGGAAGGTTAACACAGTACACACAATACTCCGAGATCAAAGCATCTAAGACGAAATCATTAAAGATTCTAAGATGAACGCATGAAGCGTGTTTTCATGACAGAATGAAACATATGTATACGATGTATCTGATTCTCCATGACTCCTCAAGAACGTGATTCTTGTTTCACTGATAACCAATCAAGAAAACTCAATATTCCACCCTGTACAGCAGGTCTGCAGTCGAAGAGGCATGTTGTCACCTAGTTCATAAATGCATTCATCATCCTTTTAACCCTTTCCTTCATATAAACGCTGTTTCACACATTTGCAAACAGAGTAGACCAAGATCAGACGGCACCTATCTGACTATGGTTTGCTATGTATGCCACTAACAGTTAAACTTTGAAATTTCAGCAGTCCAGAGGTTAAGAAGGAGCAAACTAAAGTGTTTAGAATCAACTTCCTTTAAAATATTTTTTTTTTAAATTTGTTTTGACAATATCTAAATTATGGCTAAATAAATGTCAAACAAATGTTTCATTAACCTTTAGCCTGCTATGGGTGGATGAATGAATACATATGCAAACAGTCTGGATCCAGATGAGACGCCGAGTAACTCGGCGTCTCATCAGGATCCAAACTGTTTGGCATCCTGATTTCATTTTGGTAGACACATGGATTATAGCTTGAGGTTTGAAAATGTAGTTGGTGAAAAATTCTGCAAAAATAATTTACTCAGCAGGCTAAAGGTTAATCAGAATTCTTCGGTTGCGGATTCGGTCTCGGGCGCGGGCGACTATATGGGCTTACGAATATTTTCTCTCATGGTAAGAGCAGTCATTTCTGTAACGTTGGGGTGGGTAGGAAAAACATCCCATCGATCAACTAAATTGTTAAAAGTAAAATGTAGATGCAAAATGTAATACTGTACGGTATAAAATCTTCATTTTAACCCTTATAATGCGGGAAACTATTAATTAATTACTGTCCATTTGCAAACAGTGTAGATCCAGATTCTAGAGGAGCCCTCTCATCGGGGTCTGCACTGTTTGTCATGTTACACTTTTCTGTAGAAAACAATCTTACATATTCATCGTAAGTTTGACTTTTTTAAATTTTTGAAGTCCATTTGAAATTTCAGCATAGTAAGGGTTAATTTAACATATTATATACTAAATGGGTGACATATCGGTAATATATTGGTACAGTAGAACCTGTATACAGCGGCCACGTAATGCATCAACATGGACGTCGTTAATGCAGGACGAAAATAATGCAGAAAGCTCTCTCAGGAGGGAGCTGTCTGCCTAACGCATGTACTGCATTGTGATGTCACCGGCCTTTAAGACCCAGAATTGGACCTTTTTTCTTGGGCGATTTAAAAGGGATTTACTTGTAGGTTATTTTGATTAAAAAAGTAGTTAACCCTTTCACCGCCAATGTCGCAAATAAAGCACCACGACAAATATTGCAATCCCAGATTAAACGCCGCCTTTTCAAGGCGGCGTCTGATCAGGGACTTCACTTTTTGTCTCAAAATATATTTCTATACTTATGCTTTATTCCTTTGAAATTTGTATTTATTTATCTTATTTCCATATTTTACCGAATGATTTTACAAAATTGGTTTGCAGACGACAATTAGAAATGTGGCACCGAAATGGTTATTTCTTATTTTCAGACAAAGCGGTTGTGTGCTTGCGAATGATACTGCAATGAAGCAATGAAAGAGTCCGTATTTAATGTCTGGCAGTGATTCCTTCTGCTTTATATATAGAAATTTAAGTAGCTAAGTAGCTACATGTACATGATTTAGATTTATTCTAACATGAGTTGCACCAAATTTGTACTGTTCTGTTTTTTAACTCAATTTAAAGTGGTCCAATGTTTTACGCTCAAATGATGAATGGTATATTGTTGCTGGTTTCTTATTACAAAGAGAACATAGATTGTTGTATACATTTTATTTTTATTTTTAGGACTCTTATTCAACAGTAGCATTCCATGTGAAGTTCAACGTTCAGCACTCTACTGTCGACTTGTCGACTTTGTTATAATATGTCAAACAGTTTGGATCCAGATGAGATCCAGAGTTACTCGGCGTCTCATGTGGATTTAAACTGTTTGCAAAGGTAATCATAAATATTAGCAGAGTTAGCTCTATTGGTGCCAAATCTAAAAGTGTCGTCTGCTATAATAATAATTTCATATTAAATATAATTCTAAACTAAATAACAAAAATATTAATAAAACATTTGTTTTTAAAAACCTGTATGCTTGGGCTAAAATAATACAGAAAACAGTGACTGCACTGTTTTCAGTGGTGCCAACAGGCGACATTGGCGCCGAAAGAGTTAAATGAGAAATGGCATGCGAAACTCAAAGTAAAACGTAACGTTACGTACGAGGTAAAATTGTGAGCGTTGCGTCACCAACTTTAACAAAAACTTATCGCAATTCATAACAATTCGTAGAGCTTCACCATTACATTTCATGCTTATTTATTCAAAAAGCATCAGATTCTTTTTCTCACATATCAAAAAAAGTGCATTTCGCCGTTTAAATGACATATAAACGTCGGTTTCTATGGTTTGACGTCATATATATGACGTATGACGTCATATATGTTCTAAAGTGATCTTACACATGTTACAGATAAGGAAATATTAACCCGTTATTCTAACTCGGAGATAAGGGAAGGTATGTGAGAAAATTTCGACTGTCCGAGAAGTAGCAGTTGGTGTAAAGTAGGACTTACGATATGTTTGGCCGTACGATGTTTAGTAAAATGGAGTCATCAAGTCATTATAATGAAGTTAGTCACGTGGTAAATAAGCAAAAAGCGGCGCATTTGCAACTTTACTGTGTAAATGTTTTAATTATCAACATTGTTTCTTTCCGATATGCTGGAAACTTAATTCCTTTTCCATGTTTCTAAATTAATTAAATCAAGTAACTGAAGGGATTCTTTTACATTTGCAAGTGACTGATTTTATCCTTGGATTAGATCTATATAATTCACAAAAATCATTCACATACAGGTAAACTTCGGGATAACTTAAAGTAAAAGTTCGGTTCTTCAAAAATTTAGAAAATACAGAATTGCTCGAAAATATATCACTACGCATATTTAGAAACACTCGTGACAGCTTAATGTAGGTCGAAAGCAATGCTAAAAGCTCATACAGGAGCTTTCAACATTATTTTAGATCTGTATTAAGATGTAAACTTAAGACATTGTTCAGATTAGAAATCAGATAACTCGAATATCTCAAAGTTCGAGATATCGAAGGTCAACTGTACCTGGTAGCTAGAATGTACTTACACATTCATGAGCGACTCTCTTGTAAATAGTGTCTTACCTCTCATTCGGGTCATATTACACTTTTCTTTTTTAAAAAATCCCGAAATATCCACCATAAGCTTGACCTGTTTTTATTTTAGACTAGTCCATTTTAAAAGTCAGCGTTGTAAGGGTTAAACTAATTGTCTATTTCAATTTCTGTCTTTCATACCAATTGACAAACGCTATTAGAGTTTCAAATAGTTTGGAACCTCTTGAAAGGCCGAATTACTCGGCGTCTGATCTGGTTCCAAACCGTATGTGAAGGTCATCATGAGTTCGCCCGATATAATGTAGTTACAACAGTGTTACGCTCAACCCTTGACCTTTGAACTGTATGGTCTGGAGTGAGGTAAGTGTGTAGTCCCAGAATTAAATCTGCTTATATCGGTAAACCCAAATAAGTTTTTTGTCGATCCTTTAGGTAGACATTATTATAAATGCGACACATGATTAATCTGTATGCAAACATACACGGAATGTCTTCACTGAGTAAGATATCACGCAGAACACAGAGAAGGGAGATAATTCAATATCAACAGTCGAAGTATATGAAAACACAGACAAGGGAAATAATAAAATATCGGAAGCTGGATGTATGGTTCTTCCTACATTTATAAATATTTACATTCGCCCAGCAACGTCCTTATATAACCTTATTCTAAAAAGAAAGTTGCATAACCTCATGAACACCGGAAGCACGTCATTCATTTCTTAAATATAAGAAATACAATGGAATATAAATATAAGAAATAAATGACGTGCTCCCGGTGTTCATGGGTTATGCAACGCATAGCTTTACGAGCAAAGATTCACGTGAAGCCCTTCGGGCTTCACTAACTTTGCTCGTAAAGCTATGCGTTGCATAACCTCATGAACACCGGAAGCACGTCATTCATTTCTTAATTGTACGTCTATGGAGCTATGTACAAAATTACAGTGATCTATGTCAATAAATGATAAGACAGTTATACATGTAGATCGAACTTAATCTGTACAAGAAAAATATAAGCATATGTAAATATAAAATACAGTTGAACTTCGATATCTCGAACTTCAAGGGACTATATAAATTAGTTCATTAGTGCATAGCTTAATGCAGGTCTACAGTAATGCTGAAAGCTCCTGCAGGAGATTTCAGCATTACTGTAGAACTGCATTAAGCTGTGAAATGTGTTCTAGATATGCGTAGTGATACATTTTAGAGAATCTGTATTGTAAGATTTTGGAAGGACCGAACTTTTAGTTCGAGTTATCTCTAAGTTCGAGTTATCCGAGTTCGAGATATCGAATTTCCACTGTATTTATAAATACAGCAAAACCTGGTTAATTCGAATTTCTAGTTAATCCGAATTAAGAAGGTGTTTAGGCAAGTGGCTGCTTAATGCAGGTTAAAAGTCTGACCTTCATGATGCATAAAGAATTGTCAACTTTTGTTTTATGTTTCTTACCTACATTCTGGACAAATGTCAGACGGGTGAGGGTTTACTGTATGTTTGACCTCGTCCATCGTCCGAGCTTGGTTTAGATATGTGCCAAATGGCATTAAATTCGTCTTGGAATAAATATACCGTAATGGAGCATTTACTAGAGAAAAGGGATATATTTGCATTGCGCAGTTCTGATACCATTATGAATAAAACGAGTATTTGCTCTAGGAGAGAATGGATTAATGCTGAGCTTTACCTGGCTCGCATTTACAAACAGCTTGGATTGAGATAAGACACCGAGTAACTCGGACTCTCATCAGGATCCAAGCTGTTTGTTACTCGGTCAATAGTGTCTCAAACGCTTGCACGAATCAGGGTCCATGCTTATAAAGCTCTTTGGTTGAGTCTGAGTTCGTTCTCAAGCTTTTGATTGGTCAGATTTGAGCTCTCAAGCTTTTGATTGGTCAGACCAATCAAAAACTTGAGAACGAACTCAGACTCAACTAAAAGTTTTATAAGCATGGATCTAGGCTGAACTTTGGCAGACTTTTTCAGCACGATAAGGGTTATAAGATAAACAATAATTTGGACAATGTCACATATACAGATCGCCACTCGTCCATGAATGTCACATGTGAAGTTGTACAACTGCTTTAACTCTTTCCTGCATAAATACGCCTTTCTACGCCTCTGTAAAAGTCGAATTTTGAAACCATTGTGATAAATAGGGCATAATTATGCTCCATAGGAGCATATCGAAACCATAGGAGTAAATGCTCCATTCATCACAATGGTTTCAAAGCTACACAATTGTTACTTTTTCGTTTTCGCTAGTAAATGTTCCTTTTCGTTAGAGTCATTCAAATAGGATGTATCTGAAATAACCTATGAGGAAATGTGTTAAGGTCAACATGCCGGTGAAGAGAGTGATATTTGAAACACAATTTGAATTACAAGAATGGATGTGACTTGGTAGTCATTGTGTTTGATAAACCAACCTTTTGCACACTGTGAGATTGTCGTCTGTTAATATTGTTGTACTCTTCATTTTCTCATTTCTTTTCGAAAGAACCGTGTCAGTCATTTTGGATGATGATGCGATGACGAGTTACACGGCGTCTGAACTGGATACAAATTGTTTGTAAATGCTATCACACACTTAACTCTTTCGGCGCCAAATTTCTAATTGTCGTCTGCAATCCAAATTTTGTTAGATTATTCGGTACAATAAGGTGATGAGATAAATAAATGCAAACTTCAAAGAAATGAAGCACATGCATATAAACAGAGATTGAGACAAAAAGTGAAGTCCCTGATCAGACGCCGCCTTGAAAAGGCGGCGTCTGATTTGTTACTGCACTATTTGTCGTGGTGCATTTATGCGACATAAGCGGTGGAAGGGTTAAAGCCTGAAGGTTCAAAGGCTTTCAACAAAAATAAGAAAGCAATCCTACACATAAAATGGCCCACCAAAACGACATCAAACATGGAACAGCACAATTACAAGACAATACCTGAGAGAACGCACACAAAGACATAAAACATTTACCATATAAATATGAAAGCATGGGTACCGCTTTGGAACGGTAAGTAGCTAAAAAAGGCTACACATTCATTTTTCAGATAGGGAAAATCTTTCAGATTGTCAATCGAGGGTTGACACTCTCAGTTTGGATCAAAAACTGTGTTTTTGAAATTGTAAAAGATTCTTATGTCAAACTTTGAATGATATCCTACACTTATTACAAAAATGATACCGTTGGGGACTATACCACCCTATTTAGCGGAACAGATACGTTACATATATCCTTTTGAAATTATGCCTTACAACTTCAAAATTCACCGTACTACATACGTATATCATAATTGAAAAAGTAGTAAAGTCAAGCAGGAAAAGCCACACACAAAACGCCACCATCACCAAAACACATACAGAAAGCATAGCAATTTATACTCATACACACACATACAGTAGAAAGTCACATACAAGACGCAATCACCATCAACACATCAATAGACAGCATGCCACACACACAAAACCAAACACACGCAAACACACGAGAAGAACACATAAAACACCAACAAATACACGAGCACCAGAGACAAACATGAACAAAACACAAACACAAAGACACAATACAAACAAAAGTAATGGTGACAAAGAGAGAACCGCCTTGGCACGGTCAGTAGCAAAATCACCACTGGGGGTTTAAACCGGTTTACGGACGTCCTAACCTCACACTTATCTCAAAGTCACCCTAGCTTAACAAACATTGTAAACAAAGGTATCCCCGCCGGACTTCCCAAAAACATAGAAGACAGTAATCACAGTACAAAATGTAAAACATACCATAACAACTGCGAAAGTACGTCAAATATGTACTCAATGACTTTGCTGAAGATAGAGCAACTGCAGGGAAGCCGTTAAGGGCACGACAGAGAAAAGGTAATACATGAGTCTGGTAAGCTCATCCCATTTCTGGGTGCAAGAGTATACCACCATAGAGTACTACCCTCGGCCTGTCACCGTGCAAGCAAAGAGGAAAGCGTAGCGACCGACTGTGAAGGGGTCGATAACCAAACATGCAGTGTGTTGCAATATAATAGGGTCGTAACCTTTCTTCCTAAAAGTTTTAATGCGTTTAATAAACAAATCGTGAAAATGGATATGACCATGAATATTCCTAAGTTTGTAGATAACATCACCATATAAATCTGGATTAGAAATACCTTGTTGCATTAACGTCCGTAAATTGCAGTTATATTTACTAATGGTGGTAAATTTCGATAATAGAATTTTGAAAAAGCTTTCCGAATTTTATGATATCTGTAGCCTTGCTTAAGAAGTTTATGAGTTATAATTAAATTACGACCATTAAAATCTACTAGCAGAGAAAAGGCTCGAACAGAGCGAATAAGTTGAGAAATGTAAACCCCATAAGATGTAGACCGAGGAACATCTCCATCTAGAAAAGGATAATTAACAATTTTGAAATCGAAATCTTCCCTTTTATCGTATATTTTAGACGAAACTTTATCATTAGTGATGGAAAGATTCAAATCTAAAAAGGAAGCCTGAATGTCAGATGGGTTCGTTTTGTTTAAAGTAAGTTCTTTTGGGTAAATATAAGAAACCATATTTTCAAAATAAGGATTATCCAAATTCAAAATATCGTCTAAATACCTAGACGTTTTATTAAAAGCACTAACAATGTCAGATTGTGTATCAGGTTTTAAACTAAGCATGAACTCCTTCTCATAGCAATATAAAAACAAATCTGCAACAAGAGAAGAACACATTACATGCACTTTAGATGCCCGTGATCTAAATATATTGTATCTAATTGTAATGATAAAATAGTCAGCTGACTATTTGCAAATAAATGTAACGTATCTGTTTCTAAATTGTTAGAGAGAATCTGCAACAAGAGAAGAACACATTGCATTTAGGTTGAGTATATTGTAAAAATTAACCAGCAAATGCCGTGTTTATGACTTGTAGTTACCATTTCGATCTTGACATATATGTTTTTACCTGGAAACAGTTTTGTTTTAAGAACACAATCTAAATATGTGAATTTACAGTACACTATCAAGAAGTTATCGAAAAGTAGCATTACATGCACTTTAGATGCCCGTGATCTAAATATATTGTACCTAATTGTAATGATAAAATAGTCAGCTGACCATTTGCAAATAAATGTAACGTATCTGTTTCTAAATTGTTAGAGAGAATCTGCAACAAGAGAAGAACACATTGCATTTAGGTTGAGTATATTGTAAAAATTAACCAGCAAATGCCGTGTTTATGACTTGTAGTTACCATTTCGATCTTGACAAATATGTTTTTACCTGGAAACAGTTTTGTTTTAAGAACACAATCTAAATCTGTGAATTGACAGTACACTATCAAGAAGTTATCAAAAAGTAGCATTACATGCACTTTAGATGCCCGTGATCTAAATATATTGTATCTAATTGTAATGATAAAATAGTCAGCTGACCATTTGCAAATAATTGTAACGTATCTGTTTCTAAATTGTTAGAGAGAATCAATGCATATAAAAGCAATGTTGTATCTAGACGAATCTTTATGTCTAGATCTATGTCATATTTTCGAAAAAGAAGCTGAAACAGAATAGAGATCTAGATTTATTTTAAGATGTACAGCAGGTGATGTAAGTAGTGTTTTAAACCAAGTCACGAGTAAGCCTTGTTGGCAGTTTACTTGTGGTTTGTTTTAAAATGAGCCTTAAACCTTTTTTTAGGAAATTGAACATGTAGATTGAACATAAATCCTGTTTCGTAATGATTTGAGAATTCTAGAACCCCACTATTGGAAGTAAAGTAAGTATGTGTATATACATACATGTAGGTACTTTACAACAATACTGATTAATACTACATATAGGTACGTTACAATAATACTAATTAATTCTGTCAGCAGTTATTATGAGCACAAACGGTGAAACGATGAAACCTATTTTCAATAAGTGCCAAGAGACAATATATCAGACTTACACAAAGAACAGTAAAACCTCCTTAGAACGGCCACTAAATTATGTTAATTAGTTGGTATTTAGGGAATGTCGCTGCTTAAAGCAAGGTGAAAGTAGAACAGAACGCTCCTATAGGGGCGTTATGTTTTACTTTCACCTTGATTTAAGCAGTCACATGCCTTTAACACAAAATACTTGATGTAATTTAGTGGTCGCTATAGTGAGGTTTTACTTTAGTTACTCCCTTTAGGCTTGGTTTACAATGGTTTTAAATCTACAGGAAACTGAACACAATTCTAGACAAATTGTCAACCAAGTCAAAAAGTACAAAATCAAAATCTTGTTTTCATTTTAATTTTCATCCGATACACTCTAAACCGTCTGTAAACTAATAGAAAGCAAATATGAATGATTTACGTAAAGGGATGCAACTGTTTCGTCGGTTTTATTGATGCAATAGAATTTGATCAGATACGTGACAAAATGTATATCAAATATATATCCGATTTCCCTTATTTCACACAAATAGAAAGCACATTTATGAATTGCGTTGGATATGGGGTGGAAAATTGGCTAAAACTAACATTATACTGTTTTAAAAAAGGTGGGGTGTTAACTCCGATCTCACCTCTTCTGTACTAAAATAGTTGAGTAATTCCATTAACAACGCCTCGCGGTCACAATGAAAGTAACGTTAGTGTTGCGTCATAGTATGAGCTCAAATTTAAGTGATGTTGATTATGACGTTATGTTGCTATCGCTTTATTGGGAATTGATATATCTATAGACACCTGCATCGCAATTAATAGTTCAATCGTAACATATCTGTCTTTGTAACGTACCTGCTCATGTTTATAATTTCTGTAAGTCTAAGAATAAATTGGCTCATGTTTATAATTTCTGCAAGTGTAAGAATAAATCGATGTCTCGATCTCTTTTAAATTTTCTCTGGGGAAATAGTTCAAGGGAAGGTTTGAATTACAGAGTAAGTAAACGCAAAATGTAATAAACAGAACACATTTTTGTTGCCAATAGTATCATATTTAGATTGCAGTACCCTGTTCGTATAGCCCATATTAGCGGCAACAGGACAATTAACTGGATACTTTGAACATCGTAAAATAGACAAAAGCAATAACACAACCTCAAAAACATATTATGGCTTAAGATTGGTGACACCACGTATCTATGAGTAACAAAAACAAACCATATCATCGTAATTTATTCCTTTAAGGTGCCTGCGGAACGGTTTTGTTGAATACATATGTAATATCCTTATATGAAAAATGAATGTACCGAGGGGCTTTAAAAACCAGGTTTGACACTTAACCTCGGTGATCCAAGATCTCATCATCCATAATAGATACAAACCCAGTATATTAGGTCTAATAGATACAAACACAATATATTAGGTCTAATAGATACAAACCCAGTATATTAGGTTTAATTGATACAAACCCAGTATATTAGGTCTAATAGATACAACCCCAGTATATTAGGTCTAATAGGTACCAACCCAGTATATAAGTTCTAATAGATACAAACCCAGTATATTAGGTCTAATAGATACAAACCCAGTATATTAGGTCTAATAGATACAAACCCATTCTCTCCTACTGACGTTCCTTGAGCCTCAGTAAAACTCATTATTGAAACCATTGTGATAAATAGAGCTATATAAGCGCATGCTCTATTTATCACAATGGTTTAAAAACTACACAATTCTAAAATCCTCTTTTTCTAAAATTATTGCTCCTTTTCGGTAGATTAATTCAAAGAGGTTGGGTCTAAAATTAACCTGTGATGTAAATGTTAATCCGTCTCTCAAATACGTATGATTATCGACCTTTAATGCAAGGTTCATCTGGGATATTTCTGCATGATTTGTGCTCTGCACGAAGAAGCCGCGCGTCTGAAGAGTCCTCATTTCTTCTTTGCTACAAATAATTCGCATTAGCGAGGTTTTACAGTACAAGCCTTAGCATGTTCTATTTGAATGTGGATATTTCATTCTTAAATAAGGTAAGAATACTCCACGAAATAGCCATGAATTCCTCTCGTGTTCTCGTTGTTTCCAAGAGTAGAATTGCTTTGAATCCTTGAAGCCATCGTGTATAACAAAAAGGTTGTTCATCACTGCGAAATGGTACCCACTGTAGTAGGTCTCACACAGCTAAAATATAACAAAATTATACGGCGAATTATTATCTAAGCTGGAAAGCTATATATTATAGATATCATCTCAATCGTATATGTGCGTATATACTCAAACGCTTCTGCGCCTATGAAACGCCATTCTACCATGCTAACTGCTAAATACAAAGTGCGAAATGCTTTCTGCCAATTTAGCAAATTGCTGAGGAATGTTCAAAATGATGGATGTAAATGACAAATGCGAAATGCTTTTTGCTAAATGCATGTTTGCATTACTAGCATTTGATAGCGCCATTTTAAAGTGACTAGACATTTGCTAAATGCATGTTTATTTACATCAAAACTTATAGTTTATTGCTCTACTAATTTAAAAATGGCGCTGTTCATACCTGGTAGTGCAAACATGCATTCAGCAATAAGCATTTTGCATTTGTCATTGACATCCATCATTCATAACATTCCGGTTCTTTCCCCAGCAATTTACAAAATTGGCAAAAAAACACTTTGTATTTATCATTTTGCATTTAGCATTTAGCAAATAACATGGCAAAATTGCATTCAATAGATTGCACGTGGAACACCTCAGCTATTTATATTCCGAACCCTGACGGAATAAGACGAGTAGTTACGAATGATCCTATTGTTTACCGTTGAACGGGGCTAAGTTATAAACTTTATTGACAGTTTATGCGGGACCAAAAAGCCGTAATTAATTGCGGGTACGAAAACAAACCATTAATAACAATAGGAAGTGCAAACTTCATATACCTTTCTCTTTGCCTTTTTTTGTTTTTCTCATGTTTTCATTTTTTATATTCGGACTCTGTAAAACAATACAGTAAAACCTCTCTATAACGACCACTAAATTGAGTTAATTAGCTGGCATATAGGGCAGGCGGTTGCTTAAGCAAGGTGAAAGTAAAACAAAACGCTCCTTTAGGAGCGTTTTGCTTTGCTTTCACCTTGCTTTTAGCAGCCACCTGCATTTAACACAAAAATAATATAAATTAGTGGCCGTTATAGAGAAGTTTTATCGTATATGCTTAAACTTTACAACCCTCAAGTTATAGGGTGGAATAGCCCATACGTGTTTAACAAAAAAGTTCAATTAGTATGAAAGGCATAAACGTACTAGAGGAATTTGAATGACGACAGTACATACCCTGATCAGAGGGCGCCTGTAGGAGCCTTCTGATCGGGGTCTACACTGTTTTCACATGTAAGTACATGGATATCCAGGGTCGAGAGGATTAAGTTTTGATCTTTGGCAATTTTGACTGCATCCGATTGATTCAATTGTTTTGTTTTTGAGAAACTATAGATCAGGTGTCAAACAACTTGGATCCTGATGCGAGGCCGAGTAATCCGGCGTGTCAAACAGCTTGGATCCTGATGCGAAGCCGAGTAATCCGGCGTTTTATCTGAATCTAGGCTATTTGCAAATGCGATTTAGACGCTGTTAACATTTTCGGCGCCAAATTTCTAATTGTGGTCTGCAGCCCAAGTATGTTAAATCATTCGGTAAAATAAGGAAATGATATAAATAAACGTAATTTTCAAAGGAATAAAGCACCACATATATATACAGTATAGAAATAAAGTTTGAGACATAAAGTGAAGTCCCAGAAAAGGCGGCGTAAATCGGCACTGCCTTGAAAAGGCGGCGTGATCTGGGACTGCACTATTTGTCGTGGTGCATTTTTGTGACATTGGCGAAAACAAGGATGCCTGCTCTAACTGTGATATGCCATTATTTTTTACTTTCTTTCAATTCGTTAAAACGTTTAAGGAATTATTGACAAACACCCTGGAGGCTGACAAGACATCGAATTACGTGACGTCATACGTCGACCAAATCTGTTCGAAATGCTAGTACGGATTACCTCATAGGCGATTTTTAGATACAATCTCTTTGAATTAATCTACCGAAAAGGAAAATTAATTAGACAAAAGGAAACTTTTAGAATTTTGTAGTTTGAAACGATTGTGATAAATAGAGCATTTGCTCCTATAGGAGCAAATGCTCTACTTATCACAATGGTTTCACCAAGTGACTTTTACAGAGGCATAGAAAGGCGTATTTATGAGAGAAAGGGTCAACAGGCAACATGTTGCGCCCGTTTTCTTCTCGATTACTTGCAACGGGATCGGATTTTAGATGTATGAATTGCATGTAAGAGTCATGCAAGAAACTCCACATACAAACACACACAGACACCCGAACAGCACCACGACAGTACAACAAACGTATATGTCTATCAAAACACAATCTTTTTTAAAGAGACGCACAAAGATAAAAAAAAACAATAAGGTGGGGGAGATGGAAGTGCTGCATTGAAATGGTCAATGACAATTGTCAAGTCATTCTAAATCGGACTTAAGTAAATAAAAAACATTTGACTTTTTAACGGCAGATGAAAGTAGTGCAGAGAGCTCTTTTGAAAGTGTTCAGCATGTATTTCACCCTCATTAACCCTTTCCTCCATAGGCTATTTTAGACACAACCTCTTTGAATGAATCTACCGAAAAGGAGCATTTACTAGAGAAAAGGAAAAGTTTAGAATTGTGTAGTGTTGACACCATTGTTATAATAGAGCAATTTATCACAATGGTTTCTTAAAGTGGCTTTTACAGAGGCATAGAAAGGCGTATTTATGGAGGAAAGTGTTAAGTTGTTTTAAAAGACCGGCATTTGTACTGATTTAAAGTTCTGGTTTAGAGTTTACTGTTTAGATGAAAATAATCTAACCTGGCTTGATCTGTCAAATCCATACTGCTTGAATTTTGGGTCAAACATTGGAAGCTTGGCTCTGTCTGCTATATAAATAGGCTCGTACGACATTTTGAAGTTGACATAGTAGCCGATACTGGTTATACTTGGATATGGTAAAGACAACCATTTGGGGTAGTTTGATAAAGCTTGACAGTGTAAACACTTTTTGACACCTAACTGTCTAACTGAGCCGTTTTCAACAGCACGTAAGAGGTCTTTCTTTGATAGAGGCTCATACAACGTGCTTTTAGATTCAAAGGTGGGTGTCACAAATGCTATCTTCCTCTGTTTTTCAGCTCTTGTCCGGCTTTTCAAAAACGTTTCCATTTCTTTTTTCATTCCTTTTGATGGAACAAAATCAACATCAAGATTCAAAACGTATGTAGATGTCGAATACATGAAAGCAACATTACGAAGAAGGTTCGCTGGATAAGTTATGTTGAGTGCATAATTTTCTTCTACATGCTTTATCCGAATTAACTGTAAAGTGCTGCAGTCCAAGTCCATACCATAGACAGATGTCAAATCTTTAGGAGGACTTGATTTCGGATATACAAGATGGAAGCTCACCTTTCGGCGAACATTTTCGTAGCACTTGTTCATGAGTATTATGTAACGAAGAGCCACGCTTACTTCATTTCCAAACGAAAACACTGTCACGGATATTGTGCCGTCCCATGTCCTCGAGAGTTTGATAACTTGGTAAAGATTGTTCAGAGACGTCTGTGTGCAAATCGCAATCTCGTTGTCGTCGAAAACATAATTCTCCAAAGTTGCAGGTATCAAGTTTGGAATCACAATGTATGACTCTTGTGGATACCTTACCATCTGGGTGTCTATCCTAGCCAGTACATCATCTATTGTACAGCTGTTGGTGTTGGTGAAGTATAATAACTTGGACACTACATACAACGCAATAAGACAACCAATGGTCATAAGAACCATCCTCCGGGATCGCATCCCCATCACTTTTCTGTTGAACATCCTAAACATAGCATTTACCGGTGATCTAAAATATGCAAAATGTATTAACCATTGGCGAAACTGTAGATGCATATTCTATATGTTATATGCAAAGAGTGCAGAGCCTGATCAGACGGCTTCTGCAGTACCCGTCTGATCTGTCTATTCTGTTTGCATAGCGATATTTGGAATGGCGCATCTACATGGTCATAGATTAAGTAATCAAACGTAACGGTTATAACTACAATATACGCGTTAACGCCAAATACATGTACATGGAGTCGAGTGATTAACGCACTCGACTGCAAAACAAGGGGTCCGGGTTCGTTCCCCACCCAGCAGGACCAAGTCCTTCGTATGAGACTTTATACACCGATGTATCGGTGCTTTATACTGGGCATCTAAAAGGACAAGATATTCTCTATCGATAATAAGAGTATGACATCGCGCCCACACTTTTCTCTATCCGCTCCCCTCTCTCTAGGGCGTCCAACTAGCCCATAGTTCGCAGAAACGGACGTTAATCAAAGTAACCAACAAACCAACCAACTTCATGAATATTCAGGTAAGAAAATAATGGCATTATGAACATAAAACTAGATAACTTAACCCTTCGCTTGCTATTCGCGTCAATATACCTACCTGTAAATAGTGAAGACCCAGATGAGACAGCTCCTGCAGGAGCTGTCTCATCAGGGTCTGCACTATTTACAAGTTGATTGTGCAACCAGTGCACTTCACAGCGGTGATTGCACAGCGAAATACTTGTAGACAGTGAATATATATTTTATCATACAACAGGGCATGGGTAAAGAAGGAGAAATGTAGTTTAAAATTCAGCAAGAGAAGGGTTAAGGAGTCTTTGGTCTTATTCTATTATCTTTGCAAATGCGTTAACAGGCGTACGTACGAGGTACAGTGCTAAACAGAAACAAATTGGCTGCCTTAAAAAGAAGCCAAAGAGAGGTCTGCGGCAGTTTCTTTTCAAACATTTGTTATATAAGGCGCCGTTTGATAAGGGTCTATTTTGTGACGGAATAACAGAAAATTCACCAATAGAATTACACAAATAAGAGAAAGAAAAACATAGAAGACATTTTGATTGGCTATTGGTGGATTCAAACCCACGCTGGATCATATAAAAGTGAAATTTAAACACAACAGTATTCTGGCTAACATACTGCGCCACAGCGTCTAAGGCGTTAATCACTCCTAATTTATCAGTGTTATTAACTTAATCCACCACTGGGGAAATATGCTTTTAATAAAAATCAAGTCAGGAAGCAAAGATTAACGAATAAATTGTACATGTTTTCGCTTCATTCGCATGATAATTTGAGAAGCTCTTAAAGGGGCGGGAATCGTCATAGACCTAAATAGTCTGTTCAGCTCCATCGATTTATGAGTAAGCCTATCTTACAATAGAAACTGAGACGACCTTTAGGAGCCGTCAAATCAGGGTCTGCACTGTTTGTTTTTGGCATAATATAGATCTAATTCTACACTTTCAAGTATCCTCTTAAAAATTTAACATTATACAAAAATCAGCTAATAAATATTCGTGTTGTCATTATTTCTGACATGAATACAGAACAGAGAAAGGGTTAATATGAATACTTATTTTAAAATTGCGAAATGTTGATGCTAGAGTATCGACGTTGCTATCGTTTCTCGCCCGCCAAGAAATTACAACTGTTGACGTGAACCAATTTAGTATTTAATCACATATGCTTTGTATGGTTACAGTTGTACAGGGAATATTTCACAAAAGTATCCAAATAGCACTATTACAATGTCTGTCAGATGGTTAAATGGTGTTTCCAAAAACGATGTGTATATTAAAACATTTTCAAGAATAATTTCTTTACTTCTCCCCAAGCAATATGGTGTGACCACTCGATGAGGCGAATCTAAAGAGTAGTCATACCATAGGGTTTGGCGGAGAAATGGGGACTTTAGTATTTGAATACACATCTGTATTTGTTGCTAAGTATTATTTAAAGGCATACTACATGTTAAATATTTAAAGAACATACCTTAAGTTGATTTGATCCTCCACGCCGCCGTCTTTAACTGTAACGTCACTAACTGGAGTTGTGATACCAAACGTGCTAGAAGTGAAAAGTATGACATGCAGTTAAACTTCCATATCTCGAGCTCGAATAACTCGAACTTCAGGATAACTCGAAGTAAAAGTTCAGTCTCTCCAAAACTTTCAATACAGAATTCTTCTAAAATGTAGCACTACGCATATCTAGAAGCACATGTGACAGCTAACTTTTAACATTACTTTAGACCAGCATTAAGCTGTGGACCTGAAAAAATGTCCCGATTCCAGCGTCTGTTATCTCGATGTAATTTGTACGACCCCTTGGAGTTCGAGATGAATTAAGTTTAACTATATATTTACATTTCATGATCCAATACATAAAATTAATCGCAATGGGAAGCACCAACAACTTCCCTCGGTTGTTCTTAATACGGTAATTTATGTCTTCCGGCCAATAAGCTTCTACACCCTTGGCAATTGCCGTCTTCAAACACTGTCTGTTCTAATAATATATTTTTGACCATTTCTTTCCAAAACTACAACGTGAGAGTGACAAACATTTTGGATCCTGACAAAATGCCGAATTATTCGGCGTCTCATCTGGATTCAAACTGTTTGCAAAGGTAATCACAAAGTCGCCTGTAGAGTGTTGAAGGTTTAAATGTGCATACGTACCCTTTTGAGTAATCAAACCATGCTCTGATATGTCCTACTATGTAAGTACAGTAGAACCTGTCTTAAGCGATTTTATATTGATTAGACACAGGAATCTTAAATAGCAGGTGGTTGCTTAATGCTGGGCTAAAGTAATGCAGAAGGCTCCGGTAGGAGCTTTCTGTATTATTTTTGATCTGCATTAAACTACCACCTGCCTTACAGACACATAATTAGACCTCTTAATTAGACACATAATTATACCTCTTTTTGATGGTCGCTAAAGACAGGTTCTACTATACTAATTATATACAATGCAAGTAGTAATGAAGAGAAGAGCAGCAAACACACAACTTAACTATCTCCGTTCCCCTGACAGTCCTTCTTCTGTTTTATACTCAACTGACAGTTCAGTCACTAATACAGGTAATCAGATCAGTCATTGCTTTGCGGTGCAGAGAGGTTGCTGTGCAAATTATCATAAGTCTGTCCTGTGTGTTGGCAATGTTGCGTTACACTAAAACAAAACAATGTTAACCCTATCGACGCCAAATGTCTAATTTTCGTCTTCAATCCAAGTTTGCTGAATTATTCGGTGAAATAAGGAAATGAGATAAATATATGCAAATTCAAAGGAGTAAAGCAGATATAGAGATGAGATACAAAGTGAGGTCCCTGTACTCCTGTACTGAGCAGACATCGGCGTCTGATCTAGGGCTGCACTATTTGTCGTGGTGCATTTACGCGATATTGGTGCTGAAAGGGTTTTAAAAAGGCACCAGTGTTTGTAATCATGTATAAAGTTTTGTTTATAATTGTCTGCGTCTTTGCAAACAGTGTAAGCCAATATAAGAATGCTCGTTTAGAGGCTGTTTGATCTGGATCAGTTCAGTTTGTTTTTGCAATAAGATATAGATCATTTTTACAGATTTTGACGTCGACCGTATTGATATGAAATTCTAGCAATTCATGTAGCTACTACGTACCTTAGGTTGGACTTATAATTGTTGTATTTAGTTTTTCCTTAGTAGAACACTGTAGAGGTGGTCACACAATCTCACACAATCTCTATAAATGACGGGCATCGCCCTGTAGCTCTTAGTTATTCGAAAAAAACAACACAACTTAACCCTTCGCTTGCTATTCACGTCAATATACCTACCTGTAAATAGTGAAGACCCAGATGAGACAGCTCCTGCAGGAGCTGTCTCATCAGGGTCTGCACTATTTACAAGTTGATTGCACAACCAGTGCACTCCACAGCAGTGATTGCACAGCGAAATACTTGTACTCAGTGAAGACATATGTAATTATTATACAACAGGGCATGGGTAAAGAAGGAGAAATATATTTTAAAGAGAAGGGTTAAGACGAAAAATCATATTTTACATGAATATTCCTGAAGTAAAGGTTGAATTTGACCTCTAGTCAGAATGCGCACTAATCGTTACATACTCTAATGTATGTAGATAGAAATGAATGAAATCTGCTTTAAAAAAATGAATTCAAAGACATTTTAATTTTCTCCCAGCATGACTGAAGGCAATGTGTATTGTAACTCTTGTTCCAGAAATAAATAAAAATCATCAGCTCTAATCATCGACTAATATGCTATAAATGTTCATTCACATTTATCTTAGTTAATGTTACAAAGTTTGTTTCCGGATCAGATACTCAGCTACCAGGAGTCAGATCTGGATCCAAACAACTTAAAAGATAATTTTGAACCAACTCAGCGTAACATGTTTTCTCTGAGGAATTTCACGTATATCCCTAGATGTACCACTCATATACAAATTATCATTTCTTATTTTAAAGCTCTTAAAACATATATATACTCAAACAAAAAAGTTTAGTCAGTATTAAATGTTTGTTTGTTCACTAAGTCGAAAATACTGGACATAGCATAATCAAATTGTATGCGCGTGTTGTATTATCGTAAGTTTACCTGTATAAAAAATAGGAAAGCCAAACTTCCTGTTTATGCATGTAGCTGCCGACGGTCTAATTTGAGATGATTTGATCACTGAAAGTGCGTAAAACGTGCGTATACAAATCAGGGACGAGTATCTATAGGGCATGCAATTGCGTACATGCATATATAAGGGGGAGGGTTAAAGAAATCAGGTGCATCTGACTCGTCAGCCGTTCCTGCTATACTTCTTATCATATTGCCAACACTCAGATGAGCTTTCTACATGACTTTCATCCTGCATTAAGCTGCCAATTTTCTTAAAATATGGATAATGATACTTATTTGTGTGTTCAAATAATCAAGGTTTTACTGTATATATGCTTCTTTAGGAATGCTGGTGGCGTAAACTACTTTCTTTGATATCCCTATAGGATTCCCAATCATGTGAATAAGCAAACATAGAATATACCCCGATCAAGAAATGCAGGATCGGGTGCGGTTCGATATTGTTTATGAACGTCGGCAAACCAAAGTAAGGTTCTGGTATGTTGTTCTTGGTATTCACAAGAGTACTGTGAAAAACAAAGGTTTACAAAGTGTCTCCAGTATATTTGCACTATCTTCACAATCCTGAATTAGACTTCCTTCGAGGAAACCTTTGTGTACGTTTACATGAATAAGTAATGGATATTTTGTTCAATATTTCTTCAGATTAAGTTCTCAGCAGGTGTAAATAGAATACTGCATTTCATACACTATAGACGTTTCATTGGTTTGTACCTTGATCTCTGTTTATTGGTTAACGTTTCCGCGAGATCTACGAAAAACGTTGAAAATGCGTTTATGGGTTAAGCTAACATCAAGAATAGTATACGTTCAAAGGAAATACCAATATTAAGAGCTCTTTGGTTAACCCTTCGTTTGCTATTCACGTCAATATACCTACCTGTAAATAGTGAAGACCCAGATGAGACAGCTCCTGCAGGAGCTGTCTCATCAGGGTCTGCACTATTTACAAGTTGATTGTGCAACCAGTGCACTCCACAGCAGTGATTGCACAGCGAAATACTTGTACTCAGTGAAGATATATGTAATTATACAACAGGGCATGGGTAAAGAAGGAGAAATGTATTTTAAAATTCAGCAAGCGAAGGGTTAAGCGCCGTAACATTGTAAGCATCAACCAATAACCTATATCTATATACAGTAAAGCTTCGCGAATCCGAGAGCATACAAATATACTGTTTTCTGTCTTTAAAGTTATAGTCCCTACAATAAACACATACTTTCAATAACATCATCAAACATGGTATTTGTTATGTTCAATTATTATCAATTGTCAATTTGAACCTACTCGTATATCTGAATAGTAAAATACAAAGTAAACCGTTTACGTCAATAATTGTTTTTATTTTATGCGTAACAAATTATTATACTATGTCGAACAGTTACGAAACTACAGTAAAACGCAACCCGAATAAATACTAAAACGTTGACGAATAACATTGGGTCTTCGATAGCAAACACATGGACATTTTGTCTTCTTCAGTGTTTATTCGATTGGTTTACTTGCGATATACATGTACTTCTTTTCAACATATAAACAAATGATTTGTGCAGTTTGGGGCATTTTTAAAATGTTTTGCAAGTAGAGACTATCACTTGAACCCATTACCTCATAGGTTATTTTTAGATACAACTTCTTTGAATAAATCTACCGAAAAGGAGCATTAACTAGAGCAAAGGAAAATTTTAGAATTCTGTAGTATGAAACCATTGTGATAAATAGTGCATTTGCTCCTATAGGCGCAAATGCTTTATGTATCACAATGGTTTCACAAAGCGACTTCTAGAGAGTCATCAAAAGTCGTCAATATGAGGGAATAGGTTAATACAGGTGGCAGCTTAATGCACTTGGAGAGTACCATTGATTTCTTATCATTATAAAACTAATCAACATTTCAAAACGGTCCATATCATCACTCTTTAATACAATAAAAAAAATCTCTAAAGCGTCCACTTAATGGGGATACTTTCATGTTTTTGAAAGCAGGTGGTTGCCTAATGCAGGACGAAAGTAATGCAGAAAGCTCTTGCAGGAGCAAGACCCAGAATTATACCTCATTTTGGTGGTCTCATCAGTGGGGTTTAACTGTATGTCCATACCTTTACAAATGTTACATATAACAAATCCTATCTTAACGGCAATTCTAGTGAGTAACAGAGAGAAAGGGTTTGGCGGAGAACTTCAAAAAGGTTTACTTAGAATTCCTAAATACACATATCTACATGTCTGTAAATTACTCCTACAGTATACACATATCTACAGTTCTCTGAATTACTCTAACAATATACACATACATGTATCTACAGTTCTGTAAATTACTCTTACAATATACACCTATCTACAGTTCTGTAAATTACTCCTACAATATACACATATCTACATGTCTGTAAATTACTCCTACAATATACACATATCTACAGTTCTGTAAATTACTCCTACAATATACACATATCTACAGGTCTGTAAATGACTCTTACAATATACACGTATCTACATGTCTATAAATTACTCCTACAATATGCACATATCTACATGTCTGTAAATTAATCTTGCTATATACACATATCTACATGTCTGTAAATTACTCTAACAATATAGAATCTACACATATCTACAGCTCTGTGAATTGCTCTTACAATACACACATACCTACAAATCTGTAAATTATCTCTAAAATAATACTTTATTTGTAACCATTTCAACGTTTGACTTTTCAAATTAACTATTCAAAAAAAATCAAATACATTGTAGACCAAGCTCATCTTTACTGGTCATAGTCAGGATTTGCTTTAAAAAGTGAAACATACGAAACAGTGAAGACATTAATAAAAGGGCTCCTCTCGGAACCTCTCATCTGGGTTCACACTGTTTGCAAAGGACATTGGTGACTCGTTTCCTGCACTGAAAGCTTTAACGTTCGTCTTGCTGTGAAAATTCTTATCGACCGAAAATATCTTCTATATCCGTAAATTTTTTTTATGTTTGTTTTGTTTAGTTTCGGTCAATAGAACAGATGGGGTGTCATGATTATGATGGATCATGGTGGGATTGACTTGGCGTTTCATCTGGATCTAAACGTTTCACGAAGTTAATTACAATTTAGCCCTTGTGCGTTAACATACAGCATTCTATTGGAGACTTTGTAATAACATTTGCAAACGGTTTGGATCAAAATGAGACGCCGATTAACCCATTCATAGGCTATTTGTAGATACAGTCTCTTTGAATAAATCTACCAAAAAGGAGCATTAACTGGACAAAATTAGAATCTAGTAGTTTGAAACCATTGTGATAAATAGAAACTATTTATCACAATGGTTTCACAAAATGACTTCTACAGAGTCGTCAAAAGTCGTCAATATGAGGGAAAGGGTTAACTCGTCATCTCATCAGAATCCAGTATGATTGTCAGTTTTGCGTTATTTGTTGAAATAAAATGGAAGAAAGTGTATTTTTAGAATCGAAACAGACGACAATATTTGCAGACGACAAATGCTCGTACTGCAGAAGATAAAATGTTGATAACAATACATCTGTAAACAGACCTGTCCAATATGAAAACTTATAGGTCCCATGGTAGAAAGCAAACAGATAACGACATAACCGATCGCCAGTTATTGACATTGTTTATGGTGTCAATAATGGATAGTAGAAACTGTTATAAACCTAACCCTTTCCCTGGTCAATATTCATGGAAGAAATCACCACAGTAGGGATATCATTAAGCCCACTTTTATAATGGTACATGTACACAGGGGCGTGTTTGTTTTTTGTTTTTTTAAAAAACTATAGTCAAATTGATTATACTTTCATAAACAAGCAGAGCATACCATGATCTGGGACTACTCTGTTTTGCAAAAGGCGTGAATAGTCCCCAACTAAATTTCGCCCACTATGATTAAAGCCTGTTCTACTATTTAAGTTGTATATTTATTGCATATCTTTCATTGACTGGGTGGATAATCATGTGGTTCCTACCGGTTAGTGGTTATACATTTATTGTATATCTTTTGTATATCCTTCACTAACCCTCCGGCTAGTGACTTTATATAGCTGATAGATAGGCATTATATACCTGATATGTTTTATGTCTCATTCTTGTCAGCTATCCAGCCGGTCGGTTTATATAGCTGATAAGAAATGTCCATATGTTCTATGTTTAATGTTCTTTCTTTATCATCTATCCAACCGGTCGGTTTCAAGTAGTTGATGGAAAGATGTAATGTCTTCTGTTCCATGTTTCTTTCTTATCATCCATCCAGCCGGTCGGTTCATGTGGCTGATAGAAATGCATAATGTTTTTTTAACATTGTTTCATGTTTCATTTTTGTCGGTTAACCAGCCGGTCGGTTTATTTAGCCGATAGATATGGATTGTAATAATCACTGACTTTATATTTATTGCATATCTATTGTAAATATTTCATTGTCTGGATAGATAATCATGCGGTTCGTTCCGATTATTGATTTCATCCATGTACAGCGCTTTTGAACGCACATACCCCGTGTGAAAAGAGCGCTATATAAATGTGGTATAATAATAATAATAATAAGTTGACGTTTTTCTTCAGTTAACACATTACCCCCTAGTGACGCATTTTTGCGCCTCTATAAAATTCACGTTGTGAAACCATTGTGATAAATATCAATATGGTTTCAAACTACAAAATTCTAAAATATTCCTTTTCTCTAGTTAATGCTCCTTTTCGATATATTAATCAAAAAAGATTGGGTCTAAAATTAGCCTAGGAGAGAATGAGTTAATGCTTTCCATAAAAATGACCGGTAAATCAAACAGTATGGATTTTGATCATTCGACACCTAGTCAGGACATAAACATCATAGAATCGCCTAAGGCTGTAAAAGCATTAAAGTTCATTGATTGAAATAAAATCTGATTGAAAAGGTATTTTATTGTTTGATCCAATTTAATATTGACTTCGTGAAAAAATACCTCAAACTGGGGAAATGTATTTGAAACGATATTTGATTGTATTGACCGAGCCCTGATGACGAACTTCTGATTGTATTTGCAAACAGTTTGGATCCAGATAAAAATCCGAGTAACTCGGAAGGTCACCAATATCCAAACTGTTTGCGCTTTAATAAGAAACAGAAAAAAAAGGCTTTAGGAGTAAAAATAGGCAATGAATTTTGTTAATGAGAGACACTCAAGGATCAACAAGTTAAAGAAAAAATACGTGTATACAGAAGTGACTCTATAGAATTGCTACTTACTATATAAAATACTAAATAAACACCAGTGGCTTTAACCCTTTGCCGCACGAATATTCATTTATATGAAAGAAATAATGACCATGAATATTAGCTGAATTTTTTATAATCATGACATTATGAACAATGGACTTTATACCATGAACGAAATTACAGAATCAGATCTGCACATGATTCCATGAATATTATACAGAGCAGTTCTGTTCGATCGGCTCCTACACAACCTGTCTAATCTAGGTCTATACTGTTTGCAGAGTCGTGAAGAGGTGTCTCGATCTAGGCCTATATTGTTTGCAGAGTCGTGAAGAGGTGTCTTGATCTAGGTCTCAACTGTATGCAGAGTTATGAAGAGGTGTCTCGATCTGATCTATACTGTTTGCAGAGTCGTGAAGATGTGTCTCGATCTAGGTCTATACTGTTTACAGAGGCGTGAAGAGGTGTCTCGATCTAGGTCTATATTGTTTGCAGAGTTATGAAGAGGTGTCTCGATCTAGGTCTATACTGTTTGCAGAGTTATGAAGAGGTGTCTCGATCTTGGTCTATACTGCTTGCAGAGGCGTGAAGAGGTGTCTCGATCCAAGTCTATACTGTTTGCAGAGGCGTGAAGATGTGTCTCGATCTAGGTCTCAATTGTATGCACAGTTATGAAGAGGTGTCTCGATCTAGGTCTATACTGTTTGCAGAGGCGTGAAGAGGTGTCTCGATCTAGATCTATACTGTTTGCAGAGGCGTGAAGATGTGTCTCGATCTAGATCTATACTGTTTGCAGAGGCGTGAAGAGGTGTCTCGATC
Source organism: Azorinus chamasolen (assembly GCA_963576725.1). Taxonomy (NCBI): domain Eukaryota; kingdom Metazoa; phylum Mollusca; class Bivalvia; order Cardiida; family Solecurtidae; genus Azorinus; species Azorinus chamasolen. Next base: position 10,113,755 of record OY755235.1, read on the forward strand.
TAGGTCTATACTGTTTGCAGAGTTATGAAGAGGTGTCTCGATCTTGGTCTATACTGTTTGCAGAGTTATAAAGAGGTGTCTCGATCTAGGTCTATACTGTTTGCAGAGGCGTGAAGAGGTGTCTCGATCTAGGTCTATACTGTTTGCAGAGTTATGAAGAGGTGTCTCGATCTAGGTCTATACTGTTTGCAGAGGCGTGAAGAGGTGTCTCGATCCAAGTCTATACTGTTTGCAGAGTTATAAAGAGGTGTCTCGATCTAGGTCTCAATTGTATGCACAGTTATAAAGAGGTGTCTCGATCTAGGTCTATACTGTTTGCAGAGGCGTGAAGAGGTGTCTCGATCTAGGTCTATACTGTTTGCAGAGTTATTGAATATGTGTCTCGATCTAGGTCTCAACTGTATGCAGAGTTATGGAGAGGTGTCTCGATCCAAGTCTATATTATTTGCAGAGTTATGAAGAGGTGTCTCGATCTAGGTCTCAATTGTATGCAAAGTTATGAAGAGGTGTCTCGATCTATGTCTATACTGTTTGCACAGTTATGAAGAAGTGTCTCGATCTAGGTCTATACTGTTTGCAGAGCCGCAACCCGCCACAACCCCTTCAAAAAATACGCATTATCAGAATGGAATAGCCCTGCACTACTTAACCCTCTCCCTGTTCTGTATTTATTCCAAATTTCAGTACCTACTGAATATGCATGGACAAAATAGTTATAATGAACTATGGAAGGTGAAACAATACAGCCATTTGAGAAAGCAAAGAAACAGGTCTTTCAATTTCCATTAGCAAACAGAGCAGACCCTGATCAGACGGCTCCTATAGGAGCCGTCTGATATGGGTCTACTCTGTTTGCAAATGCCTGAAAACACTTTTATATGAGGGAAAGGGGTTAACGATTCAGTCAATTCAGTATCAAATACTTAAAAGTATTAGTGTATTGTGTATAAAAACAGTGTAGATTCTGATCAGAGTGTTCCTCTAGGAGCTTTCTGATCAGGGTCTACACTTTTGCAAATGACGGTACAATCGTTTCATGCATTCAGATGGTCAAGGACTCATAATCATGTATTCGTTGAAAAGAAGTTTAACTGTATCCATTAGCATATGTGAATAGTGGACAGCAGAGGGGTAGGTCACTTTTGAAATAATTGCCCGTGTTTGTCACAGTATTATATTCGGTTGACATTTTGTTTACATTTCAGACTTAATCTCTTTTACAAAGGTTCTGTATTGTAAACGCATACTGTGGTTTAACAGAGAAACACAAAATAACAATTAACCCTTATTCCGCTAGGTACGAGCTGACTCGCATTTGCAAACAGTTTGGATCCAGATCAGACGCCGAGTTACTCGGCGCCTCATCAGAATCCAAACTGTTTGGCACTCGGTCAATAGTGTTTCAAACGCTTGAAATCGAATCGGAAGTAGTCAAAATTGCAGCAAATACAAATTTGAGCAGACATTATTTTTTCACAGTGCAGTAAAGGTTTATAGGGTGGAATATACGAACTAATGGTATACGTTTGTTCCGTCTGAGACATCTAAAGCCCCATGTTTGTTCTTACATATCTCTGGACATACGGTTCATGTAAATACTAATAGCGAGACATTTCGTAAGGCATTGAGATCAGTATTCGTTTATCACCAAAATGGTAAGTACCTTTACTATAAGTCATATTTTTGGTAAATAAATTAATTCGCTATAATTGTTAACCCTTTACCTGATGACTATTCATGTAAGAAATAATGATCATCATAAATATATTAGTATAACAACACAGTATGTTTTGGCCATGACGTAGGCTGTAGAATCAATTTATATGTAGTTCCAAAGTAAATGGAGTAGACCATGATCAGACGGCTTCAATAGGAGCCGTCTGATCTCGGTCTGCTCTGTTTGCAAATGCGTCAAAAAGCGGCGATTAATATGCAGCTTTACATTTATAATGCTCACAGCGACGTTGCTAGCATTTTGCAAACAGCTTTGATTATGTTTTTTGCCCAGAATGCTATGGAAACGGACCCGTACCCCCTAAATCTGCTTCCTTTTTCAACCCTCCTTCAATTAGCTATATTCAGTGGAAAAGAGAACAGCGGTTAAGTGTCATGCAAGTGAATGTTTCACATATAATGACTGTGATTTAGAAGTTGTTGATAATTTCAATTATTTGGGTACAGTCTTTAATTATACAGGTTCATTTGTTCATAATACTGAGCATTTGGTTGGAAAAGCTCTAAAGCCATTAAACATACTTTAATTAATTGTAAAAAGCAAAACAAATAACCAAAGTTGCAATGTCAACTTTTCGACGCATTTGTTGGCTCTATATAAGGGTATGCCTTAGAAATATGGGGTCATAGTAAGTCAAAAGAAATTGGTCGAATCCATTTAAAGTTTTGTATGTCAGTTCTAAACGTGAGACAGCCACCTCTACGATGTCCGTTTATGGTGGGTTAGGCAGGTATCCCCTTTACATATCACGTTATGTAAAAATAGCGAAATACTGGTATAAATTGTTGAACACTGATAATATTATATTGTATACTGTTTACAACATGTGCTTAGTAGTTAGTTACGTAGTTGTACATAATGAATTGTTGATACTTAGTTCCAGCAATAACTCGACATTCTTGCCACCGGAAGTTGCATAAGTAGTATTTCGCTTATATGAGGTTTGTTGTTTCGGATTGATGGTTATAACGAGAGACCAAGGCAGGGACAGCAATCTATTTGGAGCTCTGGATTGTAGATATATCAAAAGATAATAATAATAATGACACCAATAATACACATTAGATCTACGTCACAGATCAATGTTATTCACATGCTGAAAAACACTGACGTAGAAACCATTATCACATTTGAGTGCTGTTCATAAGTACAAATAATTTATGATAAATCACAAAGCTTCTAGCACCATACGAAATTCACCACTAATTTCATCAAACGCCTCACATACATGTAGCTACTGCTAATTAGGCATATAAACTCCCATACTTACAGCAAAGAAAAACACGCACCAGGCCTGGGATTCGAACTCGAAACCCATACAACGTAAAACATGTGCTCTGCCGAACAAGCTATTGTCGCATACGTTTGCGTATCCGCTGTACAGTGTACACGTGGTTCGTACCAGCGATAAAGGTCTACACTTCGAACTAAAAACCGATTATTCAAGACTACCTTTAGCCTCAGAACTAAACAACCGATTCTTTAAGACTACCTTTAGTCTACATGAAATTATTTGAATAGGTAGACTCAATGCCCATTAACGTTTTCACTTATATTGCCCCCAAGTCAACAACAGGTATGTATAAGTTATACATTGAAAAACGGGTCACATAAAAACAAAACCACGATTTATAGATCTCAGCTAAATAACTTTATAAAACCCAAGATGTAGACAAAAGGACTTTATAATGTATGTACATGTACAGTACAATCTGCTTTAACCCTTTTCTCTATCGGCTATTTTTAGACCCAACCTCTTTGAATGAATCTACCCAAAAGGAGCATTTACTAGAGAAAAGGAAAAATTTAGAATTTTATAGTTTGAAACCATTTTGATAAATAGAGCATTTGCTCCTATAGGAGCAAATACTCTACATGTATTTATCACAATTGTTTCAACAGGTGACTTTTGCAATGGCGTCAACAGACGTCAATATGAGGGAATGGGTTAAGCGGTCATCAAAAAGAGGTCTAATGGTAGACCTGTATGTAAGGCAGTTGGTAGCTTAATGCAGAGCAATACAGAAAACTCACATAGGAGCATTCTGCATTACATTACCGCTACATTAAGCAACCATCTGTTTTATGATCATTCTGTTCAATAGATGATTGGCCACATAAGACAGGTTCTACTGTATTACGATAAATGAGCTGAATATTCATAATGACATATTCATGGACAAGAAATTGTTAGTCATGTCAGACACTAGAAAATCAGATCTATATAATTACATAGCCAACAGTGCAGTCCCAGATCGGTCGCCTGATCAGGGACTTCACATTTTGTCTCAATCTCTATTTCTATATATGTGCTTTGTTCCTTTAAAATTTGCATTTATTTATCTCATTTCCTTATTGTACCGACTGATTTAACAAAAATTGGACTGCAGACGACAGTTAGAAAATTGGCGCCGAAATGGTTAAACGCCGATAACGATACTTATTTGAGTGTTCCGATTATCGAGATTATATGTATATCGAACGCACGTTACCTCTTACCGTATCGCTATCTTCCTAATTATCTGCTGTCTGTCAATCTTAAAATCCTATTTACAGCTGTGTGTTTCAGTGGCTAACGACAAAATGTTGCTCGAGTATAACACTCTGACTTTTGAATGGTGAGCATTTAGATGGTCCTCAGTGTATACTATTGCATCTGATATTAATTATGGCATGTCAAACGTGGTAATCGTATCACTATATTCCTGGTTATTTGCTGTCTGTTAATCTTAAACTCCCATTTACAACCGCGTGTTTCAGTGGCTAACTACAAAATGTTGCTCGAGCATAAAACTTTATTAAATGGCGAGTATGTAGATTTCAGTGCACGGAGAACATCTGATACCAGTCATGGTGTGTCAACCGTCGTAAAACTCAATACCTGTTTATGTGATACATAGCCGTGCATACAATATATTGTTTCTATATATAGAGTAACTCGTTGTTTCATCATGATCCAAACTGTTTTGACACCCTGTTCGTGAATTTGGAAACAAATGGAAGAAAACATTGATTTCAGAATAAAAGAAGAGGACGGTTTTGCAAAAAGCCTTTATTCCAAGAATAAAATGATATCATGAATATCAATTAGATTATTATTTATAATGGAACATGAACAGGAATGTTTGCCTATGGCAGAAACTGTAGAACTTCATGAACAAACAGGCAGACCCTGGTCAGACTGGTCCTTAAGGATCTGTCTGGTCTGGATCTACTATGTTTACAAAGTTGTTAACCCTTTACCTGTTCTGTGTTTATTCCAAATTTCAATACCTCCGGAATATTCATGGACAAAATAGTAATAAAGAAATATGGAAGGTGGAACATTGTAGCCATTTTAGAAAGCAAAGAAACAGATCTATCAAAGTCTATGAGCAAACAGAGCAGACCCTGATCAGACGGCTCCTCAACGAGCCGTCTGATATGGATCTACTCTGTTTCCAAATGCCCGAGAACACATTTATATGAGGGATAGGGTGAAATGGTGCATTTATGGAGTAAACGGTCGCAGAATATTGTTACAATACTTTACATGTTCACTATTCACGTACGAAATAATGACATCATGAATATCCATTAGTTATTTTTTATAATGGCATATGTACATGGGAGTTTGTGATATTGGTAGAAACTGTAGAGTCATATCTCTCATAATTTCATAAGCAAACAGAGCAGATCCTGATCAGATGGCTCCTATATTTTTTTTAAAGTTATCGTGGTGTCAAAAAGTTGGGATTCTGATAAAGACGCCGAGTTACTCGGCGTCCCATCTGGACCCAAGCTGTTTGCAAAGATTATCATGAATTTGCCCCATATACGCAGTAACGACGGTTTTGCGATCTACCCTCGTTATGTTCTCTTCTCTTATTTGTTTCATACACAATGTATATCTACCTGTCATCTGTATATTAATATACAGTAAAATCTCGATACTATTCACACTTAAATACGTACCGTTATTGATCTTTAACACAGGTGGCAGCTTAATGCAGGATGAAATTCATGCAAAAAGCTTCTCTAGGAGCTATCTGCATGTCGTTCAGACTGTATTAAGCAGTTAATACATCAAGTCTCCATTACTAGTATTTTCGTAGTATCGAGTATTTACGGTATTTGTATTGCATTATACCTGTACATGGGTTACACGACTATACGTGTATGTAATACTGTTACATTACCCTCCGATATTGACGGACTTGAACATAGGTTCGCATATTATTATGGAACGGGAACATCCATACGTAACTGCCTTAGTGTGCAGACTGTATGCATCCTATCAGATAACTCGGTATCTCATCAAATCAAAACTGATTGACACACTAGGTATTTCTTAGATACATGTACATGTATGTGATCAAAAAACTTATTTGATATACAGTAAAGCCCCTCTAAACCAGACGTTTGATTTAGTATAGATATGGGTCTAGTAGACAGGTTACAGATTAATGCAGGGTGAAAGTCACACAGAAAGCTCTTCTAGGAGCTTTTTGCAAGACTTTCACCATGCATGAAGCAGCTACCTGTGTATCTAAATTATTCTTTTCTAGAATGCCGGTTTAGAGGGGATTTACTGTATAGAAAATCACAGAAAATTTGCTGAGCATGTTAAACGTATATGACTGACTTGACAAATGATATAGACCATCGACAAGATCACATGTCTAATGAAGTGACTGGTCAAGATATGTTCTCACTCATCTTAAAGACAAATTAAGAATGTTTAACCCATTACCTCATAGGCTATTTTAGATACAACCTCCTTGAATTAATCTACCGAAAGGGAGCATTAATAAGAGAAAGGGAAATTTTTTGAATTTTGTAGTTTGAAACCATTGTGATAAATAGAGCATTTGCTCCTATAGGAGCAAATGCTCTATTTATCACAATGGTTTCACAAAGTGACTTTTACAGAGTCGTCAAAAGTCGCCAATATGAGGGAAAGGGTTAAGCAGCTGGCTGGTTAATGCAGGATGGAAGTCATACAGAGAGCTCCCGAAAGGAGTTTATGCATGAATTTCGCCCTCCGTTAAGCTGTCACATGTCTCATATACCGAGAGTGAGTCTTAATTGAGTGTTTTGATAAGCTAAGTTGTACTACATGTATATTCCTATTCCTAAATACATACGATGCCTTATCACCAAGCGCTTCTCCCCTATATTCTGTACAACATTGTAATGATATCAATTTTATTCCTTTCAGTCAGAAACTGAAGTATCACAGGTATCAGAAGAAACGCTGGCAGGTAAATAATTTACGTTTTAAATGGTTTACTAGTGGCCCGAAGTTATAGATATATGTGTAGTCCACTCCCGAAGAAAATATTCCATATGTGTTTGCAAATACAGTAACAACCTCTGATCAAGATGTACAGTAGAACGTCACTATAACGGCCACTGGGTTATGTTAATTAGTTCGTATTTAAGACAGGTGGCTGCTTAAAGCAAGGTGAAAGTAAAACATAACGCTCCTATAGGAGCGTTCTGTTTTACTTTCACCTTGCTTTAGGAGCGTTCTGTTTTACTTTCACCTTGCTTTAGGAGCGTTCTGTTTTACTTTCACCTTGCTTTAAGCAGACGCCTGCCTTTAACACGAAGTACTTGATGTAATTTAGTGGCCGTTATAGAGAGGTGTTACTGTACACTGCATGTCATTGAAACATATGTAAGCTAATGTTTGCCCGTCATAATGGATTGTACTATTAACCCATTTCTCCATGAATGTTTATGTAAGAATTAATGGCGTCATGAATATTAATTAGTTTGTTTTTTATAATGACACATGAACCCAAGTATTCTTGGCCATGGCAGAAACTGTAGAATCATATTATTTTATAAGCAAACAAAGCAGACCCTGATCAGACAGTCTGATCTGGATCTGCTCTGTTTGCCAATGCGTAGAAAGGCGTATTTATGGAGTAAAGGATTAAGCAATCATGGAGTATTCTTCTGATAAATCAGCATTGAAAGGTTATTTATATATACACCTGTAATATGAAAAAGTATTAAAATGGATACATGTGTAGTATGAAAGGGTATTAAAATGGATACATGTGTAGTATGAAAGGGTATTAAAATGGATACACTTGTAGTATGAAAGGGTATTAAAATGGATACATGTGTAGTATGAAAGGGTATTAAAATGGATACATTTGAACGCGAGCCTACGAATCGATCGAAACAGTTTGAAAAGAGGAGGGGGTTTTGCATGAAGTTAATCCTGCATTAAGCTGTCACCTTTCTTAAAAAGTTATAATGGTACTTATTTTGGTTTTAATGCATAATGAATAAACAACGTAATACTGTCTATTTATCGTAAGCATGAAGCATAAGATAAAAACAGACAATATCTGCGTAAGCAAAGATCAGAACAGACGACCCCTCTCATACTGCTACTACAAATACATATACAGTAAAACCTCTCTTAACCGAAATTCTAGTAGAGAAGAATTTATACAGTTTAGGCAGGTGACTGCTTAATGTAGGGTGAAAGTCATGCAGAAAGCTCCTCTAGGAGCTTTCTGCATGACTTCCACCCTGCATTAAGCTGTCACCTGTCCCTAAGACCGATATTTATACTAAATTTAACTTCCGGTTAAGAGGGGTTTTACTGTATATCCATTAATACTCTTATATACTGCAAATGTATCCATTAATTACCGTTCAAACTACAAACGTATCCGTAAATGCCCGTTCATACTACAAATGTATTCAGATTTTGCACAGTTTGTCATTCCAAATGATCAATGAAAATTATTTATTTCATACAAATTGAATGTACACGAATGTACCGACTTGTAAATAAATGTTACTAGACACGTGTACAGCCTGTACCATTAGATAGTGAAGGGCATTTACTAAACAAATCAGCATTCAAGGGGATTATTGTACACCGATGTTATATCAGAGTATAAGCTGGTCAGTACGTATCTAACGATAATATATATAACGGTTTTGTCTTCAGGCCGACACGTTTCCGTCGTTGCCCTACTTACTTTCGAATCCCTTAACAAAATATTTGACTTAGGCCGTATTTCCGAAGTAAATCATGTTTGTGCATATTTTATCTCAAGTACATGTACAATAAAACCGACCTGATGCGACAACGTATGGATAAACATAGGCGTTTCTGTAAAAGCAGGCGGTTGCTTAATGTTGGGCAAAAATAATGCAGAAAGCTTCTGCAAAGAGCTTTCTGTATAACTTTTATCCTGCAGTAAGCTACCACCAGCATTGACGACCCAGAATTAGACCTTCTGTTGGCGGTGGCTTTGGAGCCGGTCTTCTGTATTTACTGTGACTTACTCCAATATTGCTTTACAGTGATATGTTAAGTACTTGTGTCTAACAACAGTTGTCATTACATTCCATATTTAGGTATACAGTAGAACCCCTTTTAAGTGGCTATCAAAATGAGGTCTAATTATGGGTTTGCAAGACAGGTGGCTTAATGTAAGTCAAACGTAATGCCAAAAGCTCGTATAGGAGCTTTCTGCATTACTTTTGCCCTGCATTAAGTTTTTAAGACTCATGTGTTCAATTAATGAGTGGCCACTTAATTAACCCATTCCCTCATGATGACGCCTTTTGACGCCTCTGTAAAAGTCACCTGTTGAAACCATTGTGATAAATAAAGCATTTGCTCCTATAGGAGCAAATGCTCTATTTATCAAAATGGTTTCAAACTACAGCATTCTAAACATTTCCTTTTCTCTAGTTAATGCTCCTTTCCGGTAGATTTATCCAAAATGGTTGGATCTAAAAATAGTCTATGAGGTAATGGGTTAAGACATGTTCTAGTATATATGATAAACCATATTTATATCAACCTCTTATCTCTTTCGCTGCCACATGTTGTAGTCTGATTCAGTTTTCATTTTTTTTGTTATTTTTCTTCTTTTTTGTTTAACCCTTTCCCTGTTGTATATTCATGTAAGAAACAATGACGTCACGGATATTAATTAGCTTATTCTTTATAATGACATATGAACACAGGACATTTTGCTCAGACAGAAGCTGTAGAATCTGATCTATATTACCCCATAAGCAAACAGAGCTGACCCTAATCAGACGGCTCCTATAGGAGCCGTCTGATCTGGGTCTACTCTGTTTGCAGATGCGTAAAATGCGCTTACAGAAGGGGAATGGTAAACCCTTTTCTTTATACATGTGCATACGCCTCTCTACGCCTTTACAAACATAGTAGACATAGTCCAGACGACTTCTGTAGGAACCGACTGATCAGGGTCTGCTCTGTTTGCTTATGCAATAATACAGATACGACTTTACATGTTCTGCCAATGCCAACACTATTCTACTCTGTTTGCAGATGCGTAAAATGCGCTTACAGAAGGGGAATGGTAAACCCTTTTCTTTATACATGTGCAAACGCCCCTCTACGCCTTTACAAACATAGTAGACATAGTCCAGACGACTTCTGTAGGAACCGACTGATCAGGGTCTGCTCTGTTTGCTTATGCAATAATATAGATACGACTTTACATGTTCTGCCAATGCCAACACTATTCTACTCTGTTTGCAGATGCGTAAAATGCGCTTACAGAAGGGGAATGGTAAACCCTTTTCTTTATACATGTGCAAACGCCCCTCTACGCCTTTACAAACATAGTAGACATAGTCCAGACGACTTCTGTAGGAACCGACTGATCAGGGTCTGCTCTGTTTGCTTATGCAATACTATAGATACGACTTTACATTTTCTGCCAATGCCAGCACTTCCTGTGTTCATATCGAGGGCTTGGTGCAAAACTATTCTAACTCCTTCACTAAAGTGAAGGAGTTAGAATAGTTTTCCACCAAGCCCTCGATATGATGTTATGAAATGAGCATCTTACATGAATATTAATTGAGTTAACCATTTCCCTGTTCTATTTCATTCCAAATTCCAATACCTTCTGAATATTTATGGACAAATTAATGAAATATGGAAGGTAGAACATTGTAGTCATTTTAGAAAGTAAAGAAATAGAACTGTCAAATTCCATTTGCAAACGGAGCATACCCTGATCAGACGGCTCCAATAGGAGCCATCTGATCTGAGTCTACTTTGTTTGCAAAGGCGTGAAAAGGCGTTTATATGAGGGCGTTTGTTTGTATGAGGGAAAGAATTAAGCGTTACAAATAAAACAATCGCAGTATATAACAGTTTGGATCCGAACTATTGCAAAGCAGCGAAAGAGCTCAGTAACTTGTACACAGAGCCGTTAACCCTTCGCCCAATAAATACACCTTTTGCTTTGCAAACAGAGTAGACCCAGATCAGGCGGCTCCTACAAGACCCGTCTGATTATGGTATGCTCTGTTTGCTTCTGATATTATATAGTTTGAATCTACAGTTGATGCCATAGCCAAACATTCCTGTATCCATGTACTGTTAAAACAATTCATCTAATTTATATTCATGATATCCATGTAGTAAATAAACATTCATATCACTATGTTTCATTTATGCATTTCATTAAGTTTTTATGCAAACTCAATTCATCACATATATTGTGAAAGACCGATTCTGATTTGTAAACTCATTGAATATTCATGCAAGAAATAATGACATCATGAATATTAATGAGTTGAATTATGATAATGGCATTCTAAATACGGGTATTTTTTTATTATTGCAGAAACTGTTTATTCAAATCCATATTATAGCATAAGCAAACAGAGCAGACCCAGATCAGAGAGTTCATACAGGAGACGTCTAATCTGGGTCTACTCTGTTTGCAAAGGCGTAGAAATGTGTTTTTTGTAGTTAAGGGTTAACATATTAAAATACCATCTTTATGTGAAACAATGTTTAATTCAACCTTTTCCCTTATGAATATTTTGTAAGAAATACTGATTGTATGACTATTCCTTAGCTGATTTTTCATTATGCCATTATGAAGAAGATAATATTTTACCTATTCAGAAACTATAGAAACATATCTATATTAGTTCAAAAGCAAACAGAGCAGACTTGACCAAGTTCTCCTTGCGTAACGTGCTTTAAAGCACGACCTGGGTGTAACGGTTTTGCTCACCGAGTTACTTGGTGTCTCCCTCATTTGGGTTAACGCTGTCGGTGTCAAAATTTGAAGTATTGATTGCAGCCCAATTTTGTTAAACCATTTCGGCAAAATGAAGAATTCATATAAATAAATGCATGTTTCAGAGGAATCAACCGCAGACATAGACCTTTAGGATGAGACAAACAGTGGTGTTTCAGGTCAGACACCACCTTGAAAACGCAGTGTCTGATCTAGGAATGCACTGTTTGTCGTGGTGCATTTTGACGATATTGGCGGCCAAAGAGTTAACATTGCTTGCAAAAACACAGCAGAATTGCCTGTAGTGACTATATAATATAATGAATAAACATGGATGTCTATTACAGCTGTTGGTTGCATCACCCTTTCCCTGTTCTATATTCATGTAAGAAATAATGACATCATGCATATTAATGAGCCAAACTATTTTAAAACATTTTTAACAAAGGAAAGTTTGACTGTGGCAGAACGTATAGAATTAGACCTATATAATTCCATAAACAAAAAGAGCAGACCCTGATCAGACGGCTCCCATAATAGCCGTCAGATCTGAGTCTACCCTGTTTGCAAATGCGTGAAAATGCATTTATATGAAGAAAATGGCTAATGCAGGACAAATATTAGTATAATGCAGAAAGCTCCAAGAGGAGCATTTTGCAGAACTTTCACCCTGCACTTAGGCATCTGTCTTAACCATTTGCTCCAACGATCCCATATATGGGACGTAGGCAAACAGTGTAGACTCTGATCAGAGTCTACAGTGTTTGTTGATAGGAAATTCAATATAAAACAAAAAGAACTTGAAAATTTAGGCAAGGCACCCCTTAGATAAAAACATAGACTAATCCAATATATAAACATGGAAGAATACACTGGGAGAAAATGGGTTAAAATTTAAATTTTACATTTTTGGATGGTTGCTGTAGACAGGTTAACCACTTGCTTTTTCAAGAATCCTTTGTTTAATTAATATAAGGTCACTTAAGACATGTTGTACCGGACCCGTTACATATACAGTAAAACCTCTCTATAACGACCACTAAATTATACCAAGTATTTGGTGTTAATACAGAACGGTCCTATAGGAGCGTTCTGTTTTACTTTCATCTTGCTTTAAGCAGCCACCTGCCCAAAATACCAACTAATTAACACAATTTAGTGGTCGTTATAGAGAGGTTTTACTGTACATGTATTTTGGATGGTTGCTATTGAAAGGTTAACCATTTGCCTTTTTAAGAATCCTTTGTTCATTCAATATAAGGTCACATTTAGACAGGTTGTGCTGGACCCGTAGTTAAGAAATGAGACGTTGTTGGTTATCTTTTCATCAGAGTTTCGGGAGGCGTTCAGCCTATTTGATAAGGATGGAGACGGGACCATCTCCACGGACGAGCTCGGGACAGTCATGCAGTCCATGGGACAGAATCCGACCAAAGCAGAGCTAGAGGAAATGATCCGGGAGGTGGACGGAGACGGTAAAGTAGTGACGTACATTGTTAGTCCTTACCCAGAGGTCCACTTGCCCTGCCCCCTTTGTGCTTTTTTCCTTGTTTCTTTTTATGATTGCATGACATTGTACATTGTATTTAATCTAATTTGGTTTTTTACATATGTTTGTCGGAAAATAGCTCATGAGCTAATGTTATTTGTTATTTATATCCGACGTAAAATAAAATTTCTTGTATCTTGTATCTTGTAAATTGAACTATATTCAAGAGTAACTTCTTTAAATATCCTACAAATCCTATGTTGCGACCACTCTTTAGAATCGTCTCGACGAGACGATGCTAAAGAGTGGTCATAACATAGGGTTTTGTGGAGAAACGGCGAGTTGGTACAGTAAATATCTCTATAACGGCCACTAAATTGTGTTAATTAGCTGGTATTTAGGGCAGGTGACTGCTTAAAGCAAGGTGAAAGTAAAACAGAACGCTCCTATAGGAGCGTTCTGTTTTACTTTCACCTTGCTTTAAGCAGTCACCTGCATTGAACACAAAATACTTGATGTAAGTTAGTGGCTGTTATAGAGAGGTTTTACTGTACTGCAGTACGCATGTGTATCTGTTGATCTGTTAACCTCTTTCGCTGCCAATGGCGGGTCTGTGATTACCCATGCAAACAGTTTGGATCCAGATGAGACCTTATGGATCACCAGGATCCTACTTGCTTATTATTGTGATAATGTTTTTTAGAGAAAAGGGAAGAAAATTAAAAACGAAAATTACAGCAGCCGATAAATTTTGCAGACGGCAATATATGGTAGCGAATGATTTAAAATGAAACGCCAATCTAATAACAGCTGAAATACTCGTAATACTATTTTGATTATTTTATTAAGGTTTCTCGGAACAACTAAATCAATATTGACGATATACATCACTACGTTGTTTGCAGTATTCTGAGTACAAATGTACTGTACTCAAATGCGCCTCTATATCTTTGCTCCATGAATACGCCTTTCTAAGCCTTTGCAAACAAAGTAGGCCCAGATCAGACGGCTCCTATAGGAGCCGTCTGATAAGGGTCTGCTCTGTTTGCTTATGATATAAAATCGACATGAAGTATCTGCCATGGCCAAGAATTCCTGTGTGCATGTGTACTTATAATATATTCCTGACGCCATTATGTTTTACATTTATATCCATGGAGTAAAGGGTTAAGAGGCAAACGGTTAAACAAACTATAATGGTGATACTATTTTTTTTTATTAACTTCTGCAATACATCATTTAAATATATAATACCTTTAATAATGAGAATCTTTTCTATGTTGAAATCGTGTTGCTGCTGTGGTTTGTTTTTTGTTGTTTTTGTTTGTTTTGTTGTTGTTGGTTTTTTTTTTAAAAAAAAAAAACCCAAAAAACAACAACGATTCCCTGGCTACGCTTAATTCAGTCTTAAAATGTTATCATGTATTAATTGGTTAACAAATTCCACTTCAGTGGCCTCTTATTCTCAGTTTTAAAGACATGCAGTAGCTTGATGCAGGACGAATGTTATCCAGAAAAGTCTTACATGTCTTTCGTTCTGCATTAAACAACCACCTACTTTTGAATACACTTGTGTTTATTCATTTAGAGAGATTCTACCGTGGTGTCGATTATCTTTATATTCTGTTTTATGTAACTTTTTAAGTATGCCTTTTGTCATTTTGTAAAAAGTAGACCCAGATCAGACGGTTCCTGTAGGTCAAATATCCAGTGTTCTTACGCCATAATAATAATTATTCTAATTAATATTCATGAAAAAACGAAATTTCGAAAAAAAAAAAAACGAAAATAAAACAACAAAAACGAAAAAAAGTAAAAGTTTCTCGTTGATATTCATGAAGACAAGCCATTGATTCTTGTATGAATAAAGGGGCAACAAATATTCATTGATGTTCTATTTCGTATTACTTGAAGTTCATGTAAGTGACCATAGGTTTGCCTTATATTTACACGACGAATTAAATCTAAATATTACATTGTTGCAGATTTGATCTACATGTATTTGTTTAATGAAATTGACAGGTGAAAGGTTATTAATAGTCTGTCAAAGAAAAATTTGGGCAGAACAAATATTTATAAACACACAATTGTACATATTTTCTTGGTTCATTTTGCCTTCCGTTCACAAATATGGCAGGCTTATTATAACAATATGTACATAAAAACGGTTACATGTATAAGCGACCGTGGACTGGGCAAACAAAGGCGTCTTAATAAACTCAAGCGTTTGCTTAATTTTCAGCCTGGTGAATACATTATTGTTAGTAACAAATGTCGCCTCTTCAGTTTTCATGATCCCAAACAGTATGGATCCTGATGTGGCACTGAATCACACAGTGTCTCATCTGGATCTAAAGTGTTTGCAGATGTAGTCACGAATTAACCCATTACCTCATAGGTCATTTTTAGATCCAGCCTCTTTGAATAAATCTACCGAAAATGAGCATTTACTGGAGAAAAGGAGAACTGCAGAATTGTGTAGTGTTTGAATCATTGCGATGAATAGAGCATTTGCTCCTATGGAGCAAATGCTCTATTCACCACAATGGTTCCAAAAGGGTGACTTTTACAGAGGCATCAAAGGCGTCAGTATGAGGGAATGGGTTAAATATTTATCCATTTTCCCAATACAAATATAGTCATTTTGGTAGAGTGACTATTGCCAGATAAGGCCTCTATTTTAAGAGTAGGTGAGACCCGTCTGTTAACAAGACATGTCATATACCAAAATGTTTGTTAATGTCTGTAGTATCCGACTCTGCCGGCATAAATTTGGAAAAGTGGTGGCGTTCCGAGAAATCCAAAATGGCGTCCAAGATGGCCGCCGTTTTTGGAAGCACCAGCTTAAGTTAGATATATCAAATGGCAGAAACATCTTCAAAGTTTCCGAAAATGTTTTGCATAAATATTGTAAAAGACACATTGGCCTTTTAAAAAATACATCTCTTCGTATTATCATAGTTCAATGTCAAGGTCATTTTAAGGTTAATCGGGTAGAAATACAAGTTTTTGCAATATTTGACCTTGAAGTTTAATTGTTTACATAAAACTAATAGACAATAGCTATTCAAAATATACATTTAAATGCAGTGTTATGATTGGCTTACATGATAAAAAAGAAACAAAACGCAATCCTGTTAGAACCTTGGAAATATTTGGCAATAAGTATTATACTTACCCCACCCACCAGGGGAATGGGTATTTTTAAATTAGATTTGGAGGAAGTTCAAAGTCTAATTCCGTCACATGGCCTATCTATTTATCAAAAGAAGGTATATTTAATCAGATATAATTGGAATAATTGTACTCTGAATCTATATTTTAATCGTAAGGTCCGTAACTCTGCTTGAAAATGGGTTACTGCAACGATTAGACAAATGTATTGAAGTAATTTCTCACAGTGTGAGGCTTGTATCAAAATATTTCTATTTGAACAAACATTAAATATAAACCTACATGTACACTCCTGGTAAAATATCAACATTGATATAAACCCTACACAAATAGAGTTAAAACCACACAGCCTTACAAGCATAAATTCTGAAAAGTGGTGGTGTTCCGAGAAATCTAAGATGTCTGCCAAGATGGCCATCAGTTTTTAGCATCTATGTACGTTTAATTAATATATCAAAATTGCAGAAACAGTTTCATAGATATTGAAAGTCTTTTGCATAATTATTTTAGAAGAGACAATCGTCTTTTGAAAAATAACTTATTTGGTAATAACTTAATTGTGTAAGGTCCGTAACTGCTTAAAATAGGTTACTGCTACAATTAGACACATGTTTCGAAGTAATTTCTCATAGGGTGTGGCTTACATCAAAATATTTCGATTTGAATACACATTAATTATAAACCTACATGTACACTCCTGGTAAAATATAAACATTAATATAAACCCTACAAAATAGAGTTGAAACCACACAAGCCCTGTCCTAAGAGACGACGGAGTATATCAGCATGTTTGGTCATAATCTGAAAAGTCTTTTTCTTACCGATACCAAACTATGAGGAGCATGTGTCACATCCAGTAAGGTAGTAAACTTGGAGTAAAATGCACCTCTCTTCGGACGATAACTGCATGTATAAAACTGATTGGAATGTATGTTGCCATATCTGTGTACAAACTTTTCGGCCAGTTTTAAAGAACAAACTGCAATGCCAAATTCTCTGAAATGAGGAGCAACCAGGACCGTAACACCTATGTCAGGAATTACTACAACAACATCGCTTAAACCCACTTCTTTCGTATAGGTAATATGCAACATAATCCTAGTGACTGCTTCATCTTGGTTAGAATCATCATAGAATTCAATTGCACCAGTGGAGACTTTGAGGATTCTTTCACCCATCCCATCAGAAAGGTAAACAACCTTGCCATCTTTCAGAAGGTCATGGTAGTTCTCTGTGAAGTACCTGGTATACAGTTTCGTTAACTCTGCTTTGCTTCTGCTGTTGGTTAGTAGCTTCTTCCAGTCTGTAATTGCTATGTTGTATTGCATTACAACAGGTGTAGTGACAGAACATTCTCTCCACGTTTTTGCTCAGTGGCGGACTTTAAACTGTTTGAAACATATCTGTCAAACATAACATGCAGCCTAGTCTCATCTATGAGCTGTAAGACAGCATGCTATTTTTGTGATGGTTGCCGTCTTATCTTATGGATGCCGGGATATCGTTAAAACTGAAAGTAGCTCGATATCACCATTTAGAGTACACAACTGTGAACTACATGCAGCCATGACACATCACTACTTTGGAAGAGAATACAGTTCCAAAACCTTGAAGCCATGTCATAGTATGACATTTTGCCTAAGGAGCAGTCTGCAGCAAATGAACTATCGCCATACCCTAAAAAGCAAAACAGTCTGGATGCTGAACACTTTGAACTCTACATGGGGACTCTTGATGTTTTCAAATGTTTCAAGGAAATCAGATTTTTTGGACAACATCATAACACCACCATCTGTGAACAACCTTAATGTAATTTCTGAGTTCTTAAAATATAGCACTCGCTTAATGGGGATCTTCTTGGGTGAATTAATTGCCAACACTTTTCCCCTCCGTTTATCTGATACACTTTGGATTTTGGCCTTGATCTTGGATTGGGAAGAACTCATGGTTTCGACCTTTGGCCATGGAAATGGATCAAAATCATAGAACATCTGCTTTCCCTTTTTATGGCACCTCAACAGACTGAGCTCTATGTTAGCAGAAGCCACAGCCCCAGTAGCAAAGTTTATAGGTTTTGATGGAGGATTGTTGACAGAAAACGTTTCAAGCACCTAATAAGGCATGAACTGGGAATACACAGTGCGATTGGAGGCAAACAGGAATGGGAGGAGTCTGGTCTTTGTGTACACATTGAGATCCCATATGTATACAAAGATACAAAGTACATATTTAATGGTAATGACACTTCATTTAAGTAGTCATGCCAGAATCTGTACAACGGAGAAATCTCTCTACCCTCAGCTTTAAACATTTCAACCAAAGGCTGTATACTGGATTTCAGTCCTGAAATTCCTATTGAATGGTCATCAAGGTGATCAACTGAGGTCATGCCAAAAGCCTTTAAATGGAGAAATAGTCTGTTGAAGGAGTTTAGACGAATTTTATGATAACCAGTCTTTAATTAACGGAGCGCTTAGCAGTTTCGGTTGCGCTAATGTTTACAGCTGTTGTGTATTGCCTAGATTTGCAAGTATCTAATAATGGATTAATTTGTTTGGATCAATTTCAATCTGTTTTAATGTCTTCAAAAGTTTGACAACAAAAACAACATGTATCTGCATTAAAATCTAACTGCCTCCGCTTCGGTGGTTTTCTTCCAGATGCTGACGTCTTAACGAAAGGTATGGGATGTATTACACTGGGAATATTTTACTAGCTCATCGGTAATGGCAACACTTTCAATATAAACTCTTCATATCAGTTTTTATGTTGTAAAAATTCTCATCTGTAACATATTATAAGGTAATGATCATTCATTTTACAAATTTTCTGGACAAGAATAATGTGACGTGCATGTTGGAATAGGAAAGTATTGACACTGACAGCAATAGTCCGTCAAAGGTCGACAAGTTTTATTGTAAACAAACTTTTCTTCATTTCAGAAATCAATAGTTTTACTAAATCAATAAGGACATATATTTATCATTGGGTATTAAATGTTACCAATATTCATTTTATCTCATATTCCTGATTTATATAAAATTGTTAGTTCATGTATGTTTAATGTTTACATTTTGAAATTTGAATTTTGGAGCCGCAAATACTTTTCGGTGCTAGTGTAGAAATCACCTCTTTCTTTTAGTCCTATATATACAATGTTGCATTATTAAATGATTGCCTAACTAAATGTTTTCCTGGAAGAAGTATGATAAAGAATTATCTAAGCAACATTTACTTGCAAAAAAAGTAATTATAAAAGTCAAATCTATTCACAGCAAAAAATTGCCGAACCTACTTTTGACCATTACTAAAATTGACTACATGGTAATATATTGTCACAAAATGCATGATTTTAATGGTATTTCAAACCTTTTCTCTAAACCTAAATAATATAAACAGACGTAAAGTATTTACACATACAATTAATATGCATTAAGTATACATGCGATGCGTTTTCTTTTAATTCATTGGTGGCGCAAGAAAAATACCTACAGTGTATAGGTTTATCGTCACGTGTACGGTCTTGCTGTACAAGCGCGCTTTTATGGCGACATGGTAGAGTGTATGACTGCGAACCTGGCGACCCGGGTCCGATCCCAGGTCTGAGCGGGTATTTTTCTTTATAAAAACACCCGGTTACATTTGGCGCCCAACGGGGGACTGTGACTGTATGAGCTCCGAGTTCGATTTCCAGTCGTTCTCATACCCACAGAAATTCGTGACGCATTTGGTGGGGGAGTATGTCACAGTGTGTAGGTTTATCATCACTTGTACGGCCTTGCGGTACAAGCGCGCTTTTATGGCGACGTGGTAGAGTGTATGACTGCGAACCTGGCGACCCGCGTTCGATCCCGGGTCTGAGCG
The DNA here is from genome assembly GCA_963576725.1 of Azorinus chamasolen. NCBI lineage: Eukaryota > Metazoa > Mollusca > Bivalvia > Cardiida > Solecurtidae > Azorinus > Azorinus chamasolen. Next base: position 10,134,060 of record OY755235.1, read on the forward strand.
GGTATGTTTCTTCATAAGAACACCCGGTTACACTTATTTCATTTTCAATATGTATGTGCCATAAATGTGCATAAATGTGTATTTTGAATAGTTACAGTGGATATGCATATTATAAATTATAATACTTTATGGTGAAATGCTGTTTCAACTTGCATTTTCACCGGTTTGACCTTGAAAATACATTGACCTATGATAATGCCAAATAAGTTATTTTTCAAAAGACCATTGTCTCTTCTATAATAATTATGCAAAATATTTTCAATATCTATGAAACTGTCTGCCATTTTGATATATCTAACTTACATAGATGCTAAAAAAACGGTGGCCATCTTGGCAGACATCTTAGATTTCTCGGAACACCACCACTTTTCAGAATTTATGCTGGCAAGGCTTTGTGGTTTCAACTCTATTTGTGAAGGGTTATATCAATGTTGATATTTTACCAGGAGTGTACATGTAGGTTTATATTTAATGTTTATTCATATAGAAATATTTTGATATAAGCCTCACACTGTGAGAAATTACTTCAATATATTTATCTAATCGTTGCAGTAACCCATTTTCAAGCAGAGTTACGGACCTTACTATTAAAATATAGACTCAGAATACAATTATTCCAATTATATCTGATTAAATCTACGTTCTTGCAATAAATAATTAGGCCATGTGACGTTATTAGACTTTGAACTTCCTCCAAATCTAATTTAAAAATTCCTATTATAAAACTGGTGGGTGGGGTAAGTATAATACCTATTGCCAAATATCTCCAAGGTTGTACCATGAATGTGTTTTATTTCTTTTTTATCATGTAAGCCAATCATAACACTACAGTTAAATGTATATTTTGAATAGTTATTGTCTATTAGTTTTATGTAAACAATTAAATTTCAAGGTTAAATGTTGCGCAAACTTGTATTTTTACCCGATTGACCTTAAAATGACCTTGACAATGAATTATGATAATATCAAATGGGGTATTTCTAGAAAGGCCAATGTGTCTTTTACAATATTTATGCAAAACATTTTCAGAAACTTTGAAGATGTTTCTGCCATTTTGATATATTTAACTTAAGCTGATGCTACCAAAAACGGCAGCCATCTTGGACGCCATCTTGGATTTCTCGGAACGCCACCTTTTTTCCAAATTTATGCCGGCAGAGTCGGATACTACAGACATTAACGAACATTTTGGTATATGACATGTCTTGTTAACAGACGGGTCTCACCTCACTTTTTTTACCCTAGATTGTCACTCTACCATTTGTATCCAACCTGTTGACATAGGTTACACGTATCACAAATGTTCCGCTGTAGTATGCAAAGAGCTAAAGAACATATATAACCCTCATCCAGCTGTCATGACGCGAGCTTTTGAGAAACTTTTGATCAAGAGTCTCATCTGGGTCTACGTTGTTTGCAAATTCCAGTCAGGTCGCGTTTAGCGGAGTAAGGGCTAATAGTTTCAATGCTGAATTATCAAATATAGTTGAACTTCGATAAGTCGAACTTCAAGGGAGCGTACAAATTCGAGTCATCCGATTTCTAATCTGAACGATTTGTCAAGACCACAACCTAATACAGGTCTAAAGTAATGCTGAAAGCTCCTGTAGGAGCTTTCAGCATTACTTTAGACCCGTATTAAGCTGCCACATGTGTTTCTAGATATATGTAGCAATACATTTTAGAGCAATTCTGTAGTGTTAGTTTTGGAAGGGCTGGGTTTTTGTTCGAGTTATCCGGAAGTTCAAGTTATCCGAGTTCGAGATATTGAAGTTCAACTGTAGATCAAACAGGGCAAGCGTATAGTGAATATTCGGGGGGTTGTAAAAGAAAAGTGTAATATGATAAATGGTGCATACTTTGGTGAGAGGGCTCCTCGAGTCCTGTCATCTGCGTCTACACTGTAAAGCGATTCGATATCCGCAATTGAAAAGTTGACCATTTACTCAATGAATATTCATGTAAAGAATAACGACATCATGAAATTTAATTAGATTCATTTTTATAATGGCAAGTATGAACACTTGGAATTTGTCCATGCCAGATACTGTAGAGACTATTGTTTGTACAACTGATTTTTTGTTATAATGTATATGATATTGTCAAGTATGAAAAGTAAAAAAGTAAAAGATCACGTTATATTTGATAAAACAAGTATTAGATTCTATGAGTATAAATATTTCTTAAACATTGTGGGTATTTCAACAATATAATATTAGCATTAAATTTTGGCGTGCTGGCAATTATTGCACACTGCCGATTTCATAGTTTAGACCCAGATTGAAAAGTAGCCTGTTTTTAAACTGATAACATTGTGGAGGGCGGGGGAGGATTCAGGGTGTACATTGTACATAGCAGATGTGTTGTGGTCACGTGGGAAACACATACTCCAGGAAATAGTGCAGAATTAGATCATAAAAAGCGCTTTAAAATAAAATTTATACGACATTTTACTGATCTCACAAAAAATGAACGACAAATGATTATCAAAATCAGATTTATCATATAAATGATATTTGTTGTTAATTGATTGTGCGATCATTAAACTGTCACGGCGGGCAGTGACGATGTTCATATGAGATACGTGGTCCTATTATATCGTTTTATTGATCAAATGATGTATGTCTTCTTCATGACATTGATCGTCTCAATGTCAAGTCATTGTGCTATTCACAAAGCAGGTGGTCGTATAAATTTACTGACTAAATTTATAATATAATACTTTTACAGTTAGGCGTATTAACCCTTTCACCGCCGATGTCGCATATATGCACCGCGACAAATAGTGCAGTCACAGATCAGACGCCGCCTTTTTATCTTAATCTCTATTTCTATATATGTGCTTCATTCCTTTGACATTTGCATTTATTTATCTCATTTCCTTACTGTACCGAATGATTTAACAAAAATTGTTTTGCAGACGACAATTAGAAATTTGGCACCGAAACGGTTAAGAGTTCTTATTCTTGTATGAGTTATGGCGTCACATCTTGTCATTTGTTTTCGATGAGTTTGATTGAGTTTTGATTAAATGGCACAGTGACACACTGTGTTCATAAAGTGCATATATGATTTCGTTGGTGAACAGGTAGTTCTGTGAAAACTGTGTGTATATGTATATGTGCATGTGCACTTTATTTGTTCTTCTTCTAGAGCTGCTGTGACATTTCTTGCCTGACTTCTGTTCTATACAGTAAAACCTCTCTATAACGGCCACTAAATTAATTATGTTAATTAGTTGATATTTAGGGCATGTGGCTGCTTAAAGCAAGGTGAAAGTAAAACAGAACGCTCCTATAGGAGCGTTCTGTTTTACTTTCACCTTGCTTTAATCAACCACCTGTCTTTAACACAATATACTTGATGTAATTTAGTGGCCGTTATAGAGAGATGTTTCTGTATTTGCAATGTAAAACTTCAGAGCCTAAAAGATATAACGCATTTTAAGTATTAAAATCGTCATTTCTCTATGTTATGGCCACTCCTTAGACTTGTCAAAACATAGACATACTTGCTTTATTCTTAAAATTTGTTTAATATTCACATGCTATCTATGCCTTTACAATTAAACATGACAGTGTGTGTTGCTATCTTGACCAAGACAATCCATATACGCTGTAATACGTAAGATATAGCGGTTCGTCGTCTAATATAGGCCTAGTGTAATATTGTTTCAGTTGAACCGATCTAATGTGACCACTCAAAAAGGTCTTATTGTTCGGGTTTAAGACAGGTGTTAGCGTCATGCAGGATGAAAGTTATTCAAAAAGCTCCTATAGGAGATTTATTTATTTTTGTCATCTTGCATTAAGCAACCACCTGCTTTTGAAGATCAATGTGTGTATCTGTTTAACTGTCGCTTTAGAGAAGTTTAACCGTAACATTATCACATGTTATTATATACCTATCAATGATTTTCAGAGATTTCTCAGTTAGATAAGTCCATATTTGATGTCGTCACTAGTAATGGTATCACTTCCGATGACAATATAATTACTTTGGCCATGATTTTCCCCTTATCTCTTAGAATTCACCAATATATATGTAATAAACAGCATGTGTACATGCAAAAAAACAACAACAATAAAACAACAACAAAGAAACTTGCAGAGACATTAATTGTCTATATTATTTTCACAAACAATAAGAGCAGACCCTGATCAGACGACTTTTGTAGGAGCCGTCTGATCTGGGTCTATTCTTTTTGCAAAGGCGTATCCATGGAGTTAAAAACAAAAAAGGAAGAAATAGTTAAACAGGTATTTTGTTCTAATGTTGTTTTTCTGCATATGCATAATATGGTGGGTATATCATTTTCAGGGAATGGAAATATAGACTTCGACGAGTTTACACGTCTTATGGCCCAGAAGATGGAAAACAGTGACCCGGAACAAGACATGAGGGAAGCGTTTAAAGTATGTGTATGTGTGTGTTACAAGAAATAAGACATGGGGCAAATGGTAGTTTAGATCAAAAGAGAGAGATACTGTCCTATTTTCACAAAGCCTAAATCCTTTCTCTGTTGAATATGCATGTAAGAAATAATGACATCATTAGTATTTATTGGCTGAATGTTTATAATAACATATGTACACAAGATGTTTTATTTTTGGTAGAAACTGTAGTCAGATCTATTTGATCAATCAGATCGGACTTTGATCAGACGGCTCTTATATAGGAGCCGTCTGATCTGGGTCTACTCTTTTTGCCAAGGCGTGAAAACGATTTGGGCTGAAGGGTTAAAATGAGTGGATATAGTTAAATTTGTTTTAAGGATTTTAAATGTTTATCCCAGCTTAACCTGCTGGCGCTGGTAACTAACAATTTACATGCAGCGAAGACCACAAATAGCAGCTACTGTCGGGCCATGACTGACTGAAGTGTTTCATTACATAACCTAGAAAAACAGTGTACATTTAGATTCTGATCAAATATATAGGCTGGACTATGACAAGTGGTTAAATAGCCCAGAGGTACATTTATAGGTTCAACATTCAGTTTGACACTGACTAGCCATGTGACAACAAGATACAATAGTGCGGTAGTCCGAATTAAGAAACTTTAATCATAAACCTGATGACAAGTCATGCGAGAAACAATGACGTCATGAATTGGCTGGAATTGTATGATTGTATATGAATACATGAATATTTGGCCATGGTAGAAACTGTAGAATAGGTCGATTTCAAAGCAGACTGATTAGAGTGTTTCAATAGGAGGCATCTGACATGGGTCTGCTCTGTTTGCAAACGTGTGAAAGTGCGTCTCTATCGGGTAAGTAAAGTTAGGTAAATAGAGTAGAACATGTCATATGCCGTCACTCATTCAATTACCATATGAGTTTTAAAAAGCAGGAGGTTGCTTAATGCAGATAAAAAGTAAAACAGAAAGCTCCCGTGGGAGCTTTTTTCGTTACTTTTGACCTGCATTAAGCTACCAACTGCCTTGTATGCACATAATTAGACCTCTTCTTCATGGCCGCTTAAGACAAGCCCAACTGTATATTGTAAATATTTGACATCTGGTATGTCATATATTTCAATATACATGTATAGCATTTCTATGCTATCGCATACATGTTTGCAAAGTGTCATATAGCGTCCATTTGAGAGTATACACATTACTAAGCTAATGCTCTAAGTACATATATCCAAGTCAAAAGTCTAAACTTAGACATATTTACCTACTCACCAAGCCACAAAAGATCGGTCAGTGATCGCCATATACAATTCTAACAATACACCTTAAGTATTACCCTCGTACATCTACAGTTGTACTTCGAGATCTCGAACTCGGATAACTCGAATTCGGGACAACTCGAAGTCAAAGTTCTGTCCTTTCAGAACTTAAAACACAAAATTACGCATATCTAGAAACGCATGTGACAGCTTAATGGCTGATTGAAAGTGATACTGAAATCTCCTACAGGAGGTTTCAGCATTACATGTACTTTAGACTTATATTAAGCTGTGAACTTAAGAAATTGTTCAGGTTAGAAAAACTCTGATATCTCAAAGTAGTTTGTAGTGCCCCTGGAAGTTCGAAATACCGAAGTTCAACTCATTTTTTTTTCAAACAACATAGTCTAAGTGTTAAGTGTTCAGATCCTGTTTTAAATGCTAGGCGTATCTTGTGGATACACGGTATTTGCAAAGCTCATTACAGTAAAGCCTCTCTTAACCGGCCGTTAAATTTAGTATGAATATCGGTCTTGGAAACAGGTGGCAGCTTAATGCAGGGTGAAAGTCATGCAGAAAGCTCCTCTAGGAGCTTTCTGCATGACTTTCACTCTGCATTAAGCAGCCACCTGCCTAAAAGTATCTAAATTCTTATCTACTAGAATTCAGGTTAAGAGAGGTTATACTGTATAAAACCCATCTAAAACTGCCACCAAAAGGAGGTATAATACTGGGTGTAAAATGCAAGCATTAGATTAATGCAGGACGAATGTTCTGCAACAAGTAGCCACCTGCTTAAACCGTTTACCTGTTCAATATTCATGTAAGGTATATTTATATATTTACTGATTTCTGATAATGGTACACGAACACAGGGTTTTTACTGCGGCATAAACTGCAGAATCAGATCTAATATACATGTACTTTTATAAGCAAATAGAACATATCCTGACCAAACGGCTCCTATAGGAGCCGTCTGATCTGGGTCTACTTTGTTTGCAAATACATGGGATAAAGAGTTAAAAGACCTTCATACCAATTTTTAAGTGGCCGCTTTAGAGTGGTTCTGCTGTAAGTCAGTTGAGTAATGACAATGATAGACAATGTTGGGACAGTACAGTAGTGCCTCTCTATACCGATCAATCATTGGGGTTTATAAGAGCTAGTAGCTGCTTAATCCATTCCCTGATATTGACGCATTTTGACACCTCTATAGAAGTCCTTTTTGGAAACCAGTGTGATAAATAGAGCATTTGCTCCTATGGAGCGCAAATGCTCTATTTATCACAATGGTTTCAAAACTACACAATTCTAAAAGTTCTATTTTCTCTAGTAAAGGTTCCTTTTCGGTACATTTATTCATAGAGGTTAGATCTAAAAATAGCAAATGGGGTAATGGCTTAATACAGGTCGAAAGTAAAGCAGAAAGCTCCACTGGGAGCTTTATGCATACCGTTCGTCTAACGACCTATCTTAAATCCCCATACATTAACTTACTTTGAATGTAGTTGCTGTAGGCACTATATATTATATTTAACCCTCATCATACTAAGCGGGACATGGCTCAAATTTGCAAACAGCCGAGTAACTCGGCGTCTCGTCGGCATCCCAACCGTTTGACACTCGTTCAATGGTTTCTTAAATGCTTCCAGTAATCAATAGTAAGTAAACATGCAATAGATCATAATTTGGGCAGACTATTTTTCACCACGTTCAAGATTAACTTGATGATGAGTACAGGCAACCCTGTTTACGCAAATTGTATAGGAAGTATTAAATGTATCAGTGAGACTGGCCAATTTGCGAGATTTGAAGTTGCTTATTAACCCATACCTCATAGGCTATTTTAGATACAACCTCTTTGAATAAATCTACCGAAAAGGAGCACTAACTAGAGTAAAGGAAACTTTTAGAATTTTGAGTTTGAAACCATTGTGATAAATAGAGCATTTGCCCCTGTAGGAGCAAATGCTCTTTTTATAACAATGGTTTCACAAAGTGACTTTTACAGAGTCGTCAAAAGTCGTCAATATGAGGGAATGGGTTAAAGGATATGAGTACCCAAATGGCTTATAATTAGATACACGTGTACGGAAATTCATGTACACTTATATTTGACAATCGTAAATAGTTTCATTACTTTGATGCCTTATAGGTTTTTGACAAAGATGGAAATGGTTTTATCACTGCGGCCGAACTGAGGTTTGTTATGACAAATCTTGGCGAGAAGATGACAGACGATGAGGTGGACGAGATGGTTCGAGAAGCTGATAAAGACGGCGATGGACAGATAGACTACCAAGGTAGTAAACATAACATGAGAACTATATTGCGTCTCGATATCAAAAAGCTTAGCGCAAAACTATTATAAACATAAATTGGAATCTCGATTCCTCGAACTTTAACCCTTTTGCTGCCAAATTATGTCGTTTGCTGCACAATTTTCCATATTTATTTTCTTCATGTTTGCTTCAACCCTGCATGAAGCTGCATTAAGCTGCCACCTGTCTCCACGGCTGATATATATACTAACTGTAACGTCCGGTTAAGAGAGGTTTTACTGTATAAAAATAGTCTTCCTAAAATTGTCCTTTGAATTTCCTTTCATTTCTATTGAATAGCGCGACCAAAACGTCTAACAGTTTGGATCCTGATGAGACTCTGAGTTCATCGGCGGCTCATCTGGACCCAACTCGTTTAGAAAGGTCACAACATCATCATCACGTAGACTGTAGTTACATGTACACCAGTGTGTCATACTGTAAACTCCCTCTCAACTAGATTTTTATTTAGCCCCTCTCCCTCTAAACCAGTCTTTAGCACTCCTCCCTCTAAACTAGACTTTTAGTAACCCCCCCCCCCCATCCACCCAACCTACCCACGAGCAAACTTTTAATAATAATAATCTTTATTATTTACTCTGGATTTGATTCAAACTCTCCCTAACCCGGACTTTTATCAAACCCCCTCGAAACCGGAATTTAAGTAAAAGCCTCAAAACCAGGGGCCGTATTCCAGTAGCATCTTAAAAAATTCTTAAGTAACAAAAAGTCTTAATAAGACATTTCTTAGGTGGTATTCTAGAAGCTTCTTATCTGAAGCAATTTCTTCAGATCGGCGATTTTCTCCTTAAAAGTTAAGGAAGCTCAAGCCTTCCTTAGGACTTTAAGAAATTTCTTAAATTGACAGATCGACGCCATATTGCTTCGATTCATTTGAGAAATTGCGCCATTTTCAGATTTTCTAATCATCTAGGTGAGTGTATTTACTGTATTATATCCGGTTTTTATTGCGGGCGTCCTTTATTTATCATATCTTCCGATGCCCTTGAATCTTACTGCCCTAGAGTAGTGCCTTTTTTGTTTTCTTCCCGCGTCTCGCGAGATTTCGTCCGCGCATGCGCATACCGTGGGAATTTTTTTTAATACGCTTGTTTACTACAGATATTGCTACTGTTCCGAGAAAATGCGGTCTAAGCAGGTAAATTGAACAATTTCAAAATAATATAGCCATAAATAATGCAAAATCGTTATGTAACAAAACACTTTCGAAAATATTCCTAATTCACAAATTATAAAAAGTTTCTTTCCTTTTACTGCATGCCGTCTGCGTACTGTTTACAAGCTTCTGTCAAAGTCACGTGACCTCCATTGATAAATTTAAGGTTAAAGAAATATATTATTAGTTTTTCGTTACTGTAGTCCTTAGTGCGAGTTTTGGTATTTTTAGGTAAATCCAATGCAAAGAAGAAAAGGGTACAGGCTTTACTCCCCTACAGCTATGACCAATGCCTATTTAATGGTTAAGCAGAAGACCATGTCTGTAAAGAAAGCCTCCAGGGTGTTTAGGGTACCTGACACTACCCTCAGAGGTAGAGTTTTGGGAAAGGTAGATCCTGATAATGCATTGTTTGGCAAAAGTCCTGTGTTGAGCCAGTATGAAGAGGCACATCTAGTGAAGCATTTTAAGACAATGGCATCATATGGGTATGGATATACCAGGCTAGAGTGTGTAAACATTGCTTCTGATTATGCTGTGCAGATTGGAAAAAGAACATCAGACAAACCATTTACCATAACATGGATCAGAGGATTCCTTAAGAGGTGGCCAGAACTAAGAGTGTTAAAGTCTAGAGGACTTGAACATTTGAGGGCTAAAATGGCATCAGGAGAAGTGGTGGAGGAGTACTTCCAGTGTTTACAAGACACTCTAATAAAACACAACCTTATAGATAAACCACATCTCATATTTAATGTGGAGGAAAAGGAAATTTCAGTGGACCACAAGCCTCCCCATGTTGTTGCAGACTCCACCCATTGTCCACAATCAGTCACATCAGGTCGAGCCATTTGTGAGAATATATAAGAATCTGTGCCATAAATTCATGCGCCAGACATCAACCACCATCACCCGCTACAATGTTTGTGAAATGGCATGCAATGTTTATCTTAAGGCGTTGTCACCCGAAAACACCCAGTCGGGTTTCAAACGCACGAGGATTACCCGGTCCAATTCAAATGCTACGACGAATGAGCATTTAATGCCAGCAACAGTTTTTTCCATCAACACTGTACAACATGCAACAGACAACGACAGTGACACTGTGACAAGTCAGATTGCTATATTGACTATTTATCCAAGAAGGAAGAAAAACTTAAAGAAGTAAAACGGACTGTGAAAAAAGAAAGAAACACCATTAGTAAGATTGTATCAGGGAAGGCCATTACAGAGACTGTTTTTGAGAAGATGAAAGAGTATGAAGAGAGCAACAAATACGGCACAAAAATCAGACACAGGGAATAAAAAGCAGACAATAACATCAACAAGAAAACAAACAAAATCAACAAAGACAAAAACATTAACAATAAAACAGATATGCCCCTTCAAAATGCAACAACAACAGCCAGGCCCTTCCGTTGTGAATCTCTCACCCTCAAGATCTTCAAGTTCTGAAAGTGGTTCTGAATCTGATGTTGATCCTTCAGAACTTTGTTGCAAATGCAATAGATTCCAGCCAGAGGGCTGAAGAAATGCACTTCGTTGGTTTTCACAAAGTGGGCCCAGTGTGACAAATGTAATCATTGGGTACATTTGATATATACAGTACACCTGTGAGGGTTTTCAGGAGAGGCGATTCATTTTTGTCATCATTGTAAACCAGAAGAATAATGCTTAAATTGCCATAAATATACATGTATGTTATTGTTTATAAAATTGAGTTAAATTTAAAACAGTTAAAAACTAGAAATTGTTTCAAACAGAAAAAAAAGTACAAATATGAGCCATGAAGGAAACACCAGTCCACATACAAAAAAACAAAGGTTTTTTTACACGTAAACCATAATGTTTAAGTCCCTATGACCTTAAATTTTGTTGTGGAATGACGTCACAACTCAAGGACCAAATCAAAATGGCTTCTGCTGCATGCTGACACAAATTAAACTTGTGATTAATAAACATATACTGTGTGATTCGTGAGACATTTTGAATGGAATTGGAAAGGAAAATAATCAATTTAAAAGGTATGTGATGTCTTTTTAATTGTTCTACTGTTTGTTCTGAATATATGCGATCGAAGCGTTAGGGTAACGATTCAAGGACCTCCGAGGATATATCCAAGAAGAGGGACAACTCTGTCGCAGATACCGCTGTAAGAGGAACGCTGGAAACACGATATCAAAATATTCGTTTTAACTGAACTTTACAGACTAACGGAACACGTTTATTACTTATGGAATCGGAACGGAATACTGTCTTTAGGCTTTGATTGAAATGTCGGTATGCAACCGATATTAAATTCGGATACCACCATTTTCGGACATCCAAAACAATAATCAGCGATGTTCCACAGCATATTGAATAAAGACAGGCATAGGATGTATTCATGGCAGAGTTTCGATTTATATATGTCAGGGGTACCAGTCGTTTCGCCCCCTGGACGTTTCGCATCTGGTTGTTTCGCACCTGGTTGTTTCGCTCCCAATAGGGATCCTGGTCGTTTCGACCACAATACCCAGGTACCCACCTACAAAATAATACTTACGAAATGCAATTTTCCAATACTTTAAATCTCAGAAAAGTCCCATTTTGTAGAGTTTCAGAATTGTCTGATCTGGGTCTACTCTGTTTGCAAATGCATGAAAACACGTTCATATGAGGGAAAGGGTTAAGAACAGGGAAAGGGTTACTAACTACTAGTATCAGTATAAGTGTAACTCCTGCATATATACTCTTTACATTATTAAGATTAACACGTGTCACATATTTTGTTAACATCCTGAGATAATTACAAGCTGTCAACATTGTTTGTTAACAGCCTAATTAAAGTCCAAGTCAAATGCAACAATTCAACAGTTTGACATTTGGGCTTGGAAAACTCTTAAACAGGTTTCATAAGTTTAGAAAATAGTTTGGATCCTAATCAAATACCATTTTTGGCTGGTTATTTTGTATGTATTATTCGGATGTTTAGCAAACAGGGTATACCCATACCAGACAGCTGGTAGGATCTTCTTTGATCTGGGTCTGCACTGTATGCATTTAGAATTTTGTTGATTTGATTCTCTAGTTTCTAATGGTTGAACCTTTGACAAAATATTCAACAGGGAAATGGTTATTTTCAGAATCCAGGTTGCTAACATATTATATATAGTGGGCGAAACGACCAGGGGAGCGAAACAACCAGATACAAAACGTCCAGGGCGCGAACTGGTTAGTGGGCGAAACGTCTGATCACCTTTGTCAGCACCTGTTATTTTCATTTAGTGCCTTGTCGAAACAGCAAACAGATCGAAAATAATGTGAAGGAAGTGTCCCTCTGAGAGGATATATAGGAAAGTCTTCAAAAGCGTCGACATAAAACTGCTTAAAGAAACATTGAAACGACATACATATGAATAAAGAATATATTTTTTAAAAAGTTGAAGCTTATAAATACTTTACTACATGTTATTACTAAGTCCTTCGGACGAGACTATAAACCGAGGTCCGATGTATCAGTGCCTTACACTGGGCATTAAGTATGGATGCATGTATTGTATGATACATATACATATACGTTTCATCTTAAACACAACTGTGTTACACTGTATAATATGATTGATAGCTTCACTATGTTGGTTTTTCATGGAATTACAGCATTTGAACTTAGAAATTTCAGCATAACAAACTATTAATAATTTATTGCTTAGATTTATTAAAAAAAAGTATACTTATATATTATTTATAGTAAGCTGCAAATACCTAAATTATTCACTTTTCCAGGCTGGGAGGGGACAATGTATTACGATTTTTAGCAATACTCTCAAAATGCTTGTTTTCTTCTGAAATACAAACTTATAAGGGTATGTGACTGTGTGTGGCATGAATATTAGCTTTCTAGTTGTTTCTATTGTTATTATTTTGCCATTTTACAGAAGTCTTTTGTTATTGCTGGTATCAAGAATTATCATAATATTGCATATACTAAACTTGTAATCTCAGGAAGGTGGCATGAAATTACAAATACATATACATGTTACATATGATGCATATTCAGTTTTACACAGAATCAAAGTAATATTGTTATTTTCTTCATCTGGAATAATTCTTCCTTCAGTTTTTCATAATATAACAACGAACATTAGTAAAGTAAAAAATACCTTACTGTTACATTTGGTAAGAGAATCTCAGAAGGAAGTAAAAAAAACTCTCCCAGTCCCTTATATTTCAGAAATATGTGATGACATGATTTGACATTTAACCTCATTTCTTTTTCATATTCGTTTCAGGTGAACTGCTTGTGACCTTGACAGTCAATCATCATGCAATACAAAAGATGTTGAAATAACATGTATTGTCATGCAATGTTGTAATAAAAATTGTTATATCAAGAATTGTTTTGTTTTACACACAAACACACACAGATTTATGTAAAGTAGAACCTAACTAGAATAGCCACTTTATGAATAAACAATGCTGGCCTTTAACCCTTAACATGATGTAGATCTATATATGCATTAAGAAATAGTTAATGTGTTGATATTGATTAGCTAGCTGATTTTTTTCCATTATTAAATGTAATTTTGGATAATAACAGAAGCTGTAGAAACAGATATGTTTTATTTCATAAGCAAAATGAGCATATACTGATCAGACAGTCCATAAAGGAGCTATCTAATCTTGATCTACTCTGTTTGCAAAGGCCTTATAAGAAATAAACCCCCCCCCCTCAACCGGACGTTTAGTACCCTCTCCCCCTAAACTAGACCTTTAATAACACTCTCTGCATTGGACTTTTAGTGAATCATTCTGAACCTGAGTTTGGTAAACACTCTCTAATCCAAACTTTTAGTACAGTAAAACCTCTCTTAACCGGACGTTACATTTAGAATAAATATCGGCCTTGGAGACAGGTGACAGCTTAATGCAGGGTGCAAGTCATGCAGAAAGCTCCTAGAGAAGCTTTCTGCATGCCATTCACCCTGCATTAAGCAGTCACCTGCCTAAACTATCTGAAATTTTCTGTACTAGAATTCCGGTTAAGAGAGGTTTTACTGTATAGACCTCAAAATCGGACCTTTAGTAAAACCTTCTAAACCGGACTTCTAGTCAAATCCCGCTTATCCATTTCCCTCATACATGTAGGCTATTTTTAGACCAAACCATTTTGAATAAATCTCCTGAAAATGAGCATTAACTAGAGGAAAGGAAAATCTTAGAATTGTGTAGTTCTGAAATTATTGTGGTAAATAGAGCAAATGCTCTATTTATCACAATGGTTTCAAAACGTGATTTTTACAGAGGCGTCAAAAGGCGTCAATATGAGGGAAAGCGTTTACCGGACCTTCAATACCCCCCTTTAACCCGGGCTTAGAATCTTTAGTAGAATCTTTCTAAACCGGACTATAAGTAAAACCCCTTTGGAACTAGATTTTTATTTCTTTAAGGCAGATTGCTGCCTTTGGGGACTTTCTGTATCCCTGAATTAGTATGCCACCCTTAACCCATTACATGTACCTCATAGGCTATTTTTAAATACAACCTCTTATAATAAATCTACCAAAAAGGACCATTGACTAGAGAAAAGGAAAATTTTAAATTGTGTAGTTTGAAACTATTGTGATAAATAGAGCATTTGCTCCTTCAGGAGCAAATGCTCTATTTATTACAATGGTTTCACAAAGTGAATTTTACAGAGCCGTCAAAGGTCTTTAATATAAGGGAATGGTTTAAAGACCGACACTGATACCAATTATACGAGTTCGGTTTAGAGGGATTTTGCTGTCTAACGCCGTGAATTCACATCTTGATCCCAAATGTTTGTAACTATTAATACTGATGATTTAGGAATGGATTCCTACCAAGTTGATACGACTGTATATAACGAAATATCAAGTTTTTGCAATTCCATTCTACTCTTCTGTACCCATTTAACCATTTCCTTCATATAAACGCCTTTATGCACATTTGAAGACAGAGTAGGCCCCTATAGGAGCCGTCTGGTCTGAGTCTGCCATGTACAGTGAAACCCCGCTAATGCGACCATTTAATAAACAGCAACTGGTGTCGTTTAAAGCAGGTGGTTGCTTAATGCAGCACGAAAGTTATGCAGAAAGCTCCTATAGGAGCTTTCTGCATAACTTTCGTACTGCATTAAGCAACCACCTGCCTCTGCCACCCAGAATTATGCCCTTTTTTGGTGGTCGCATTAGCGGGGTTTTACTGTATTTAAATGTAACTGCTCTTTTTGTTTTTGGTGTAATATAGATCTGATACATGTACTATAGGCTCTGCCTGAGCGAAAACATCCCGTGTACATATCGAGGACTTGATGCAAAACTGTTGTAACTCTTTCACTTTGTGAAGGAGTTACAATTGTTTTGCACCAAACCCTCAATGTTTTCAGAAAAAACAGCGAATATTCATGATATCGTTTTATTCCTTACATGAGTATTAAACAAGGCAAGGGTTTAACATGCATATGTATACAGAATCATGTGTTTGGTAATTATATGATCACTTTTCGAACATTTATCCTCAATTTTACTTTTCAGAATTTGTGGAGATGATGCTTCAGAAGTGACATGGACAAGGGGAATCTTAAACTTTGTGACGAACTAAACTAGTAATTGCCACACATATATTAAATTGCCGACGTAACAGTGGATATACACGTGTATTACCGACGTCACAATGGAAAGACACGTGTATTTTGCCAAACAGTGTAGATTTAAGTCAGTTGCCATTCTAAACGAGCCATGTGGCCAGGGTATGCGCTTCCTCTGTAGGAAGTAACATTTGTTGTACGGGAATGTACATGTAGCCATATTGATAACTTACCAACAGTACCGACCCTGATCTAATCCTGAATGGAAACACGGCAACTGATTTACTGTTTGCTTTTATTCGTCAATAACATTGATAAGGTAGTAACATACAGTAAACACTCTCTAAAGTGACAAATTAATGAATAAACATGAATGTCTCTGAAAGTTTGTCAATCAGAGCAACAGATAATTAAAGGTGTTCTCAAATGCTGAAATTGTTATTTCTCCACCAAACCCTATGTTGTGGCCACTCCTTAGAATCGTCTCTTCGAGACGATTCTAACATTTGGTCACAACATATGGGTTGGTGGAGAAATAAAAAAAATATTTAAAAATGTTTTGAATTACGCATTTTATCTGGAGCTCTGTCAACGGTAAATAAACTAAATACGCAACGCATACAATGTAAAAACGGGAACATTCTGCATAACTCTCACTCTGCATCCACCATTTACCTCATGAATATTCATGTGAGAAGTAATGACCCAATTATTTTAACAGCATTATTATCAAGGGCAGGTTTGACTTAACCCTTTCACTGAACAACGTTGTATATTCATGTAAGAAATAATGACGTCATGAATATTAATATGATTATGTTTTATAATGGCATATGAACACAGGACATTTTGGCTCACGCAGAAGCTGTATAATCAGATCTATATTACATTAAAAGCAAACAAAGCAGACCCTGATCCTATAGGAACCGTCTGATATGAGTCTACTCTGTTTGCATATGCATGAACATGCGCTTACATAAGGGAAAAGGTTAACAGAAGCTGTATAATCAGATTATAGTATTTCATAAGCGAACAGAACAGCCCATGATCAGACTGATGTGGGTCTACACTGTGTTCGCATTATCACACTTTTATTAACCCTTTCCCTGTTCTATGTTTATTTCAAATTTCAATACCTATTGAATATTCATGGACATAATAGTTATAATGAAATATGGATGGTGGAACATTGTAGCCATTTTAGAAGGTAAAGCAACAGATTTTTCAAATTCTATAAGCAAACAGAGCAGACCCTGGTCAGACGGCTCCCCTAGGAGCCGTCTGATCTGGGTCTACTCTGTTTGCAAATGCGTGAAAACACGTCTATATGAGGGAAAGGGTTAAGAGAGCTGAGTACTAATATTCGAAAAATACCATGAGATACGCAAGATATCTAAGAATACTTACATACAGTTGCCCATTAGTCCTCTCATCTGTAGCTAATAGCAACCGACTGTAATTACATTCACTGTAGTACACGAATACATTTGTACATACAGCAAAACCTCTCTACATCAGTCACTCGAAAGAAACTTAGTCTGAATCTTTAATTCTTTACTCCGTGAATATTCCTGAAACAAATGATGACATCACTGATATTAATAAGATTAATATTTAGAATGGAATATTAACACATGGCATTCTTACCGAAGCAGAAACTATAAACCAGGTCTTTATCATACCATAAGCAAACAGAACAGACATTGTCCATAAGGCTACTATAGGAGCCGCCTGATCTGGGTCTACTCTGTTTGCAAAGGCGTATTCATGCAATAAAGGGCTAATACAAACTGAATGTAGAAATATTTGCGTTACTTTCGTTTTGCATTGTACAGGTCCAATATTAAACCCTTTGAATGCGGAACACGCATGCGCTATCATTTGCTAACAGTATATATCCAGATCAGAGGGCTCCTCTTGGGACTGAATTATCATCCAACAAGGTTTTGTATTTCATCCTGAATAGGCTCTGTAATCAAACACTGATTGACTATTCCACTCTGATAATTCTGTGTCCATGTGTCAGTTGGCCTCATTAATATTCATGATTTCATGTACAAAGTGGAA
Organism: Azorinus chamasolen; assembly: GCA_963576725.1. Classification (NCBI taxonomy): domain Eukaryota; kingdom Metazoa; phylum Mollusca; class Bivalvia; order Cardiida; family Solecurtidae; genus Azorinus; species Azorinus chamasolen. The sequence continues at coordinate 10,151,892 of OY755235.1, forward strand.
ATCCTTTACCTGAGACATATACGAACCCTTTTTGCGCCTTTGGAACAAAAGACAGACCCGGAGCATGGATTATATTATGGGATAATAAAGATCTGATTCTCAAATTAAAGTACAGTAAAACCTCGATTATCCGAACACTAAAATACGTATTATTATCGATCTTTAAGACAGGTGGCAGCTTAATGCATGGTGAAAGTCATGCAGAAAGCTCCTCTAGGAGCTTTCTGCATGACTTTCATCATGCATTAAGCAGCCACCTGCCTAAAAGGGTCTAAATTCGTTTATAACGAAAATTCGAATAATCGAGGTTTTACTGTATCTTGTTAATTTCAGTTAACGGATATTCGTAAAGCCACTATTTATTAAACGAATATTCATCAGCTGTAGAGATATTCTACTGTAATCTAAATGAGGGAAAATGTTTCGACTGAAACTAATTAAGTGTATGCATGTAAGATGCGTGTACAAGAACGAACTGAATAATTAAATGCATTGTTATTTGTATGTAAATTTCATTTGCAGGAGGATGATCGATGTCAATTAAATATGTAATATTTTGAAAGTGTTTGTCTTACAGTGGACCCCAACGACTCAACCCCCTATAACTCGAATACTCAATAAATAGATATGGACCTCTTTGGTTAATGCAGTGAGAAAGTAATGCAGGAAACACCTGTAGGAGCTTTATGCATAATTTTCGCTCCTCATTAAGCTAGCACCTGTCTTCACATACACAGCACAAAGAAAACTCGTTATAAGGACATTCGATATAATGGAATACCATTATACTGACACAAAGTTTGGAAACATAAACAGGAAAACTCTTCTAAACCGAAAGTTTAGTAAAGAAGAATGATATATTTTTAGGCAGATGGTTGCAGCTACTCTGGGAACTTTCTGTGTGACATTTACCTTGAATTAAGCTTCCACCTGTCTTACCGATCGGCATTGATCCAATTTAGCCCTTTCACCGCCGAAGTCGCAAAAATGCGCCACGACAAATAGTGCAGTCCCAGATCAGACGCCGCCTTTTCAAGGCGGCATCTGATTAGGGACTTCACGTTTTGTCTAAACCTCTTTTTCTATATCTGTGATTAATGCCTTTGAAATTTGCATTTATTTATCTCATTTCCTTACTTTACCGAATGGTTTAACAAAATTGGTTTGCAGACGACAATTAGAAATTTGGCGCCGAAAGGGTTAGAGGAATGTTATTGTATAACGCAATGTTCATTACTGCGACATTTTCAATATAACGAAACTTGCTGTGGGAACGAACGTGGTCGTTGTAACGAGAGTTGGCTGTATTAGACCTCGTTTTAGTGGTCAGATTTGAGGATGTTTTCTATACTTTAAATATGCAATCACCTTGAACTCTGTTCATATTTTCGACACGTTTGCATGACAACATTACACTCGGAATCAGAATCTATGCGATTTGAAACTAAGTACTAAAACGTATGATAAGGAAAGGGCTATTTATATGTTTTATTTCCTCGGAAACAATCGGGGACACGCCCGACATACACCGGAATCTGTCGTAAAAAATCAGTTATTTGTATCGGACATATTCGACGAATATGTAGGCAAAGTATTACATAGTAGACATTTTACACTTTCGACTTACCCATTATTAGCCATTGTTGGGAATACCCAATTGATATTCACAGTGTTGTTCTGAAGATGAAGATTAGCCGAACATTTCCGTTGCTTTCTGTGTAATAAGTTTTCCGTCTCTTACAATGTCGGCGGTTTTCTAAGACTTTAGCAGTATTCAGACACTACTCTATTTGCTTATGAAACCATTGTAATATATTTAGCTCTATAGTTCTATAAAAGTATTCCAGGTAAGATAATTATTGAATGCTAATGTATACGTACGCAGACCTGTTGTTTTCAATGCTGAAAGTCAAAATGAAATGCCGAAAGTGGGAACTGTGATTCCCGCTTTTTCTGTCTATTTTTATCGCCGATTACCTTATCAATCAAAGGAACAATTATTGACTTCATAATCGAGTCCGCATGCACTCACGCTCCCTCCCATAGTTTTCAAAATAAGTGAAGTTGGCGTTTTGTCTGAATTCCATGGGTATAAATACGCCAGTGCAAGTATCAACGAACTACACATTTTTTTCAAGTCAACTTCGGCGGAAATCAAGAAGGGCTAAACACAGAGACTGATAGTTAAGATACGTATGCAGTTTCCCATATGCGTTTCGGTACGCACGATTTGCGTCTCAACTGTGTTTATGTATAATAAAAAAAACATGCGTTAAAACGCACACACGCACCTTATCTGGAGCACTGCAGTTTCTACTGTTATCAAACACAATGTGTACATATGCCATTATGAAACTTCAGTTGATCAATATTTATGATGCCATTATGCCCAACACGAATATTGTAGTATTATGGACTCTGATATTAGGTGGATCCTGATGTTATTTTAAGCAAAACCACAGAGCCGAATTGGTAAAGTTAGTCAGTTGACTTATCATACTGACAAAGATTCGAGGGAGCATCACATCAAAATGAGAATTTTGAGAGAAAATCCCACCACAAATGTCAGGGCTGTAGAAATTGCATTTTTCAGCAGAATTTAAGGGGAAATATGGAAAAATACTCAAACAGGGAGAGCCACATACGAAATGACACCGCACCAAACACCATCAAACAAGAAACGGTATAGACACAAAACAAAACATAACAGGACGCATATCAAGACGAAAAACATTAAACATTAAGCATATCAAACAACAAAGTGGACCATAGGCTGAAAGCAGGAGTACCGCCTTGGAACGGTCAGTAGCCAAAGCAGCTACTGGGGATGTTTTATTTGCGACGGGGGGGGGGGGAGTTGACAGACACACAGACGAAAGTCCGATGTCCGAAAGTCCGAGTACGTTCACGGAACGAAAATGCAGCGTTGCTTTAAATGTCATAGAGCAGGTCATATTGCTAAAGATTGTAGAATTAGAAGGTAAATGCTTCTGTTCCCGTAAATTCTCTGTTCTGTAAATGCTTCTGTTTTGGCAATTCCTCATTTTATCAGAATCCACAAGCTTCCGATAGCCAACAGTATTTTGTTAATAGACAGTCACCTAATCGTCCTCCAGTTACTTGCTTGAAATGCAATCAGCAAGGACACTACGCACGAGAGTGCCCTAGCAAGCAGGCAGCAAGGCCAATGTCTTTTCCTTTAAACTAAAACATGATGTTCGAGCCGGCGAACAGTGTAAAACGTCGGTGAAAATATACGAAATAGAGTTAGCAAGAGAGGCAAATAGCATTCTAGTTAAAATTCAAAAACAAAAACTCAGCGCTTATTGACACAGGGGCTACTGTTAGTTTAATTTCAACAAAAGTTTATGAAAATATGAAGCTTAAATCAAACTTACAGAAAAATAATTTACTTCAGCTACAAGGTGTGAGTGGCAGTCACCTTGATGTTATAGTTTCTGTAAAAGTACAGATATCAGTCAAGGGGAACTTTATAGAGCACGACTTCAATGTTGTATCAAACTTAACTAGAAGCATCATTTTAGGCAGAGACTTTATGGACGCAAATGATATGAGAATTTACGTTGACTTACAATGTGTGAGAATTAATGGTGATAATATTATGATTCCTATGACCAGTGACGGTCATATTTGTTCACTTATTAGATTAAAGCAAAGGGTTAAGATAAGGCCGAACACCATAAACACGGTGACAGGTTTTATCAAACGTTACCCGACAAGAGGCTATGTGCAGTCAATGCGTTAGATAAGGGACACCTTTATGATCAAGCTGGAGTCGAAAGTGTGCCTTCAATAAATAAAAGTAGAACAATGCATATTACAAATGTTAATTCAACCAATAAGTTTTATACTTTAAGGAGAGGTCTCGTTATAGCTAGGCTTGAGACAATTGCAGATGAAAATTGCATTGAAGAAATTAATGAAACTCCTTCTAAATTGTTATCAGATTTAGATGTCCCGGTAGAACATTACAGAATAAAGATTTATTTGCATTTAAGGACACAGACTCAACTAAGACTGATTTAATTGAAATGAAAATAGATACAGGTGATAGTCAACCGATAAGACAAAGGCCGTATAGGATACAATTAAATAACAAGAAAACAGTAGAAAATACCTTAAATGAATTACTATAACCTGGTATTACTCGTATATCAAGAAGCCCCTACGCATAGCCTATAGTACATGTTAAAAAGAAAGACGGCAGTACAAGAATTTGGGTAGATTACCGTAATCTTAATGCTGTTACACGCTCAGTCTCTTGGCCATTACCTTTGATAGACGATGTGCTAAATAGACTTAGTGGATCTCTGTATTTCACATGTTTAAACCTAAAGTCGGGCTTCTATCAGAAGAAAATATCGCATAACGATCAAGAGAAGACGGCATTTATTTGCTTTAAGGGGTTATTTAAATATATACAGTTCCTCATTTTGTTTTAAAAAATTGCCCGTCCTACTTTCAAGAAATGATGTCAATTGCATTGCAAGGTTATGAGCATTTTGCATTGATGATGTAATCATATTTTCAACAAAGTAAGGCAGAACATTTAGAACATATAGAAATTATTTTTCAAAGGTTCAAGGACTATCAGCTCAAATTGAAAATGAAAAAATGTGCGTTTATGAAACCAGAATCGAATTTAAATATTTAGGGTTTCTCGTAGAACAAAATGGAATTAGGCCAAACCCAGTAAACGTTAAAGCTATTGGATCGTTACCTAGTCCAAGGAATATGAGAGAGATAAGATCATTTATAGCCATGCTATCTTCCTACAGACGTTTATCCCAACCTTTTCAAAGATCACAGATCCAATTATAGATCAAACCAAGAAACACGCGCGATTTAAATGGACTGTTGAATGTCAAAGGGATTTTCGATTTTTAAAAGACTCTTTAACTATAGTTCTACTCTTGGCATTCCCAGACACAAACAAACCATATAAACTATTCACGGACGCGAGCGACAATGCAATTGGTGGGGTATTTTGGCAAGATGAAGACACAAATTATGATTGATCAGGCTTATCAAATGAAAAAACAATTTATTATTTAAGACATAAACGTTCACCTTCACAGAAGAGATGGTCTGTAATTGAAAAGGAAGCCTATGCCATATTTTACTGTCTAATTAAATTTGATTCATACTAATAATTATGGTTCAAAGGACTAACAATTTATTGTGACCATCGCCCTCTAAAATACCTTTTGTCATCCCCAATAAAAATAGGAAAATACCTGTTTGGGCTTTGACAATACAATCATATGACTGTGAGATTGATTATTTGCCAGGATCAAAGAAACGAAGTAGCCGATTTTACTCTCTATGTTACCTTACGATGAGGACGTTAAGTCTTCGTAATATGTAGAAAATGCAGAAACTTAAATATGTGACCATGCATTTGAGATAAATGTGATAAATACAAATGAATTTGACCCAAAGCAATTTGCTAGCTGTCAAGTCCTAGTAGAAAATGACATAAGTTTACAGAAACCGAGTTTGTTGACCGAAAATGTTGACATGGTTATCGAACAAGGTTTAGATCCAGATGTAGTCGAAATAAAGAGCCAGCTGTTAAACGATAAGGCTAACACAACGACCTCGAGAAACTTCATAGTTTTATATGGTATATTGACCTATATTTCTCATGCTGACGTTGAACCAGTATTGAGACTGTATGTACCGAAGCATCTCACTGAAATGGTTTTGATTAGTTATCATACTTTTGCACACTCTGGGGTAGACAGAGCATATGACAATATGAAATGTTAGCATTTCTGGCCAAATATGTTTAAGCAAATACACGAATATGGAAGCATGTGTGTGCCTCGTCAGAGTAGAAATTTGAAAGCAACGAGAGCTCCAATGCAATTGTCTGACTTTCCTTCATACTCATGGTCAAAAATAGCAACTGACATCAGTGACCCATACCAAAAGCAATAATAAGTACATTTTTGTCTTTTATATTTTATATACATGTACTCCGGGTGGATAGAAGCGATCGCTATCCCAGATGAAACAAGTGATAGTGTCAGCCAGGTACTTATCATGCTATTTTCCCACGCTAATCGTCACCCTTAGTGTTAGTGAGTGATAATGGTACCAAATTTACAGGGTCTGCGTTTAAAGATACGTTAAAGGTTTTTGATATTGGACAAATATAAACTAGCCCTTATCACCCTGGGGGAAATGACATTTGTGAAAGGTCACATCGATTTTTACTGGATATATTATCAAAGAAGGTCAAGGGTAATGCTGAAACATGGGATTTATTCTTATCACAGGCAGTAGGAGCAAATCACTTTTCAGTTAACCAGACTACCAAAAGGTCACCATATTTCACCTTCTTCAATCAAGACCATTGTTTGCCTATCGACCATTTATTAAAACCTAGACGAAAATATTTGGGAGGAGAATTGCACTAAATTCCTCTCGAAAATACTCATTACACATGTAAATGTTTCTGATGGTTTGCAAACGGCAAAACAAAGAAAAACGAAAGAGGGAAAATATTTCTAACAAATTCGTGCAAGACAATACTTTTGAGATAGGAGATGTTGTTTTTATAAAAAAAACCTAGACAAAATAAGTTAGATAAAAAGTGGCAACCGTACTACAGAATAGTCGAAAAAATTATCACCGGTTACCTTTAAAGTAAGAAATGGATTAGATAACAAAATTAGAGAACTCAGGCTAATCATTTACATAAAGCAAATGTTGAAGAGTGGGACATACCCAAGGGAGATGATCCATCACGTATGACAGTTTTTGCTGAATCATCTCCGGATGCCCAGAGTGATAGCTCTGAACAGTCTAGTGATGACATAAGTACCCTTGGCCCAGCTAATCGAAAATATAAGAACGAACAATCAGATTCAAGCTCTAGCTCAGATATCCTTCAATCAAGCAAACGGTATAAAGAGACAGAAACTAGACTCTAACAGGCTGTACACTCCACTGCTGATGAAATTAAATCAGACGGAAATTCTTTGGATGAACAGACACAAAAACAGACAGGCAACCCTCAAAATTTAAGCAGAAATACACTTCAGTCGGAATTATCAGGCTCAGACTAAGATTTGAGTGTAAACAATGTGACTAGTAAACAAAGCAAAGGTCAGACGACTGTTGACATCTTGACTTGTTTCCCGACAAGTAGGCTCACGGTATTTAAGTAGAGCGTATCTACTTAATTAGGTTATTTCAACATGTTTTCGTTAATAGTGTAACTAGCGAGTTGATAACCTATTGTTTATGTAAATAGAATACATTTATCAACTTTTATTAGTTGTTGTTATCCTGGTGAGATCGAATGCTGTTTAATGCCACTCATCGTATTTTATTGTTCAAGGGGAAGTCAGCAAGACCTCGGGCGAAAGGTACGCCTCCGATCCGATGCAAATGTCGGCCCTGTCGAAGAAAGAAGAAGAGAACGACGCAGATTTAGAGTTACCTAGTGCGATGACAGTAGCGCCTACAGTTCCGTCGTTGGTGCTGGCCACGACAGTTCCAAACCGTGAACTATTGTTATTGAACAGTATTGTTATAACGGAAGTCGTATTTTTTGTTCAGCCTTCGTCAGTACGAGTAAATGAAACATGTAACTGTACATATGTGAAATTGATATGTAACCTATAGTGCCTGGTGCTGGCAGGGTGAATATTTAAATTTTGGCATTTCCTGCGAACCATTTGCTCCAACAAAAAAGTATTCATATAGTTCGTTGTTTGGTTATGTTATAAAGTATTGGGCCTCCTGATATTGAAACTGGCTTGGTCGAGATCGATCACCAGTATTTCCGTTGCTATGGCAACAGTAATTACTGTAACGGTAAAAAATGTCTGTACCGAAACAAAATTGTTAAAAATCATTGAAGTGGAATATAATGTGTTCTGAAGACACTAATGAAATGAAATTCATTTCATACATGTTGAAACTAAACAATTATTTATTACAAACACCATGTCAATCATTTTCTTGATTTAGTTGTCTCAGAAAATCAGTGAACGATACGGACATTCACGTGATCGACAAAGTTTTGAATAGATCACTTGCTAAACTTTTGATTTCTCATAACGGAACCCATGAACCACCTTTCGTCTTATTCAGAGTTTTACATTTCTGCCTTTTAAAAGCATGTAATCTGTAAAATCATTTGTATAATGTTTAAATGTAAACCTAAACACCTTTTTGATCCGTGTAACGGTAATGAAATTGTGTAACGGAAAAGACGGCGATGTAACGGTACTTGACATCACTTTATACAATTTACGTTCCACGTTTTAAAATAAAATTTCTCTTACAATAATTGTCATCCTTGCATACGGTTCCTTGGAAATATGCAAACTGAGCGACAGTTTTGACAGTCAACCAGTAAATTCTCCAAAATTTGAGCATTTTTGATGTCTTCCATAACTTTATGCAAACGAGAATTTAAGCAAGCTTTCTACAACAGGAAAAGGGTTTTTCATTTATAAGCACAATAGTGTTGTTTGTGCAGTGTGGCGGCCGTGAAACGTCTTCCCGTACATTCAATCAATATTGTTTTCTTCCTCTTGCAGGAATTGTTCTACATCCAATGCGTTTCTTTGCACGATGACAGGCCGAGGGTAGTACTCTATGATGGTATACTCTTAAACCCAGAAATGCCCTTAACGGCTTCCCTGCAGTTCTTCTATGTTGTGGGGAAGTCCGGCAGGGATACCTTTATTTACAATGTTTGTTTAGCTAGGGTGACTTTGAGATAAGTGTGAGGTTAGGACGTCCGTAAACCGGTTTAAACCCCCAGTAGTGATTTTGCTACTGACCATGCCAATGCGGTTCTCTCTCTGTCACCCTTACTTTTGTTTGTCTTGTGTCTTTGTGCTTGTGTTTTGTTCATGTTTGTCTCTGGTGCTCGTGTATTTGTTGGTGTTTTATGTGTTCTTCTCGTGTGTTTGGTTGTGTGTGTGTGGCATGCTGTCTATTGATGTGTTGGTGGTGATTGCGTCTTGTATGTGACTTTTCTACTGTATGTGTGTGTATGAGTATAAATTGCTATGCTTTCTGTATGTGTTTTGGTGATGGTGGCGTTTTGTGTGTGGCTTTTCCTGCTTGACTTTACTACTTTTTCATTAACACATATAAGGGAAGGATGCATTGAAACAGTTCAACATTTGCTTCCTTTAATATACTATAACAGGTACAATAATATGAACTAAGGCACTGCCTCTACCGGGAATCGACCATCGACATTTTACATGCAATGAAGTAAAACATAACTAATGAAATTTAACGAAAGTAGATTATGTCAATCCATGTAATTCACGTAATTCAAAACAAATGTTGCGAATCTCGCACATTATGCACTGTCTACATATGATTAAGATGTGTGACAAATTAAATCTGAAAATTGTTAGTGAGGAAAGCCACAACCACGACAAAACCTAAGCAATATTATAATAATGATAGTGTCCATTATCGTTCATCTGAGACAATAGGTCACGAAGTACATAGTGTTAGTAAGAACATACATTTATGTATGTCAATTTATTGTCAAAATATAGCCAAACAAGAAATGTGTCGCAGTAGTTGACAAATGCCCCCAAAGCAAAGCACTGGCAATGAAAGGTGATTTGTAAGCAGGTCTGTATATGCACGGCAAAATGAAAGTAAAGATTGCATAGTATGAGCAGAATTTGAACTCAAACTACCACAAAAGACAAGCTTTTTTGTAATTGAGGTCAAATGTCATGGTCATGGCCACATGACCTACAAACAGTATGCGACATTTCGCCACCCGGAGATGAACTCACACACCATATTTAGTAATGATCCAGCTGACTTGGTGTAGGGATATGCTGTAAACAAGCTTTTTTTGTAAATGAAAGTCAAGGTCACATTGCCCTATGAATAGTATTTGACACCCCGCCATCCCAAGATGTACTCACACACCATATTTGGTGATCCTAGCTGAAGTAGTGTATGAGATATGCTCCGGGCGGGCTTGTTTGTAAATGAGGTCAAGGTCACATTGACCTAAAACTAGTATGCGACACTCTACCATCCTAAGATGAACTCACATGCCATATCTGTGATCCTAGCTGATTCGGTATATGAGGTTTGCTCCGCACAAGTTTATTTTGTAAATGAAGACCAAGGTCAAGGTCACATTGACCTATAAATAAAATGTGACGCTTAGCCATATGCCTCATTTTTTTTATTTTTAGGAAACAAAATGAATACTTGGCAAATGTTCACCAATTATTCTTACAAAAAATACTGGTACATAAAAATCTGTTCAATGGTTTAATGCTGCCTTTAGCCATAGAAGGGATTTAGCCCAATCTATGGTGGCCATTTTTAGCTTGTTTGCTTTTCGAAGAAAAAAGAGCTATGTCGTAACTCTACCATCTGCATTTTCATTGTCACTGTTCGAAAACTTTAACATTGGAACCTCCAAGTGGTGCTCTTGTATTTTATGGGTTACAACTTTGTAAATGGTTACCTACGGAACATTCCTGCCATTTTTTACATTTTAAATCTGATCATGGATGTCAGAGAAAATATTTATTTGTTTATTAAATTTTCACTACAGCAATTAAAGTAAAATCAGCCCAGCCTCTGGTGGAGTGAACCTTGAGTCATAATTCTTATACATGGTACACTGTCTAGTGTCTACTAGTGACTAAGCCATTTATAAAATTAAATTTTTGTATGACCCAGTGAATGAAGAAAATTAAATCAAGGATAAATTTCAAAATGTGTGATGCAAGAGTTAAGACCCTTGTACCTGGTACACTGTCTACTCAAGATATGGGCCACGTTATAGGGAGATCTGTTGATACAAAATAATGGATTTGCTGTTACAAAATCAAATGGACAAACAGACAGACATAATTATGTATGTGCCTACACAACTGTCACTTTGGCAACTGTTGAGCTGACAACAAGTAGGCTAGACAAAAATCAGGTCAATCACTGTAAAAGTAAATTAACAATCAGTAACAAAAACTCATACTTATGTTTGTGTGTGCAATTTTGGAATGAGAAGATGAGTTGTTATTGGTTGATAATGAAATGTAGATAATGCATACAAATTAAACTCAATTAGCTATCCCTTGTCCATGAAATAAGATCCAGTTTAAATTATTATATCTATTATAAGATACACATGGACAAGAAAGTGAGAAATATGACAGGAATTAGAACAAAAGTGTTCAAAGGAACATGTGTCACCTGCCAGCAGAAATGTGACAAAATAAAAGATGCCATGCAAAAAATAAACCCTGTCACCCTGCCAAAGCAATGGACACAAAAAGTGGACATTGTACTGTACATGTATCATAAAAATTGTTCGGGACATTATTATTTCTGTTTAACCCTTTCGCTCATACATGTACAAACAACTTTTATGTAACTGCAAACACAGTAGACCCTGATCAGAAGGCTCCTATAGGTTCTGTTTGCTAATAGAATTTGATAGAACTGTTTCTGTAGTTTTTAAATGGCTATAATGTTCCATCTTCCATATTTCATTAATCTATTTTGTCCCTGAATATTCAGTAGGTATTCAAATTTGAAATAAACATAGAACAGGGAAAGGGTTAAAGGTTGTCTATAGCAAATAACTGACTCCAAAAAGCCTTTCCAATAGACAGTGCTAGGATTTGAACCTAGACTCCCCTCTATGGCTAAGCCAAGAAGGTGTTCTTCCATTAAACTACACTGATAGCATTTATGGAAAATGGCAATTTGGAGCAGAAGCTAACTTAGACCTTGATATTCATACCCATTTTTCAGTATGTTTAAAGAGATTACTGAGGTTTTTAAACAGGAATTTATGAGCATGTCATGTCTGATAGATTCCATACCACATCCCACTCCCCCAAAACGTTTGACTATATCAGAACAGCCAAATTTAGATTTATTGTTACAGTACATCCTCTATGCTTCTCGATTAACTTGTTACTTTAAATATACATAGATTGCATAGTTGTAAATTTGTGTTTAAAATTTGCAAAAAATAAACAACATGAAATCTGATTCTCCAAACCTTTAGTATTTGAAACATACAATCATGCCTAACCTACTAAATAGCCACATTATAAGTGCTGGTATACTCAATGTGACATCACGCATCAGGATGGATAATGCAGCTGTTGAATGCTTACTGGCAAAAGGTTTGTTCTTTTAACCCTTTACCTCATAAATATTTATGAAGGAAATAAAGCACTGTATGAACATTAATTAGCTGAATTCTTATAACGGTACAACTACATCATGTAATGTATTATAAACTGAGGAGTTTTTTGCCATGGCAGAAATTGTAGTATACTCTGTTTGCAAAGGCATACTGAGTTCAGAGTAAGGTGTTAACATGTAGTTCTACCTGACATATCCTAACTGTAACATAATCTGTGCTGAATGGAAAGCAGTATACATATTCCTTGCAAGGCGGCCCACTATTCCTACCAAATGCCATTCAAATTCAAATGCAGTCTCTGGAGTAGAAGATTTATAGTTATAATCTTATATTTTCTTATATAATATAGTTATAATCTTATATATTCATAAGGAATTCTAGCCCTGCCCATGACAGCCATGTTTGTTGAGATATGAACATACATGTAGCTTTTACATGTTGCCAGCGTGTGATTGTCTTAGGCTGTTAACAAAAATGCTGACAGCTTGTAATTATCTCAGGATGTTAAAAACAAACTATGTGAAACGTGTAACTCTTAACCCTTTCCCTGTTCTGTGTTTATTCCAAATTTCAATACCTACTGAATTTTCATTCAGCAAAATAGTTATATAAGGAAATATGGAAGATGGGACATTGCAGACATTTTAGAAAGCAAATAATCAGAGCTATCAAATTCTACTAGCAAACAGAGCAGACCCCGATCCTCTAGGAGCTATCTGATCTGGGTCTACTCTGTTTGCAAATGCGTGAAAACACGTTTATATGAGGGAAAGGGTTAATTAATGTAAAGAGTATGTATGTTGACAGCTTGTAATTATCTCAGGCTATTAACAAACCATGTCACACGTGTAACTCTTAATTAATGTAAAGAGTATAATATAGTTGGAGGTACACTTATACTGATACCAGTAGACTCTTAGTAACCCTTTCCCTGTTCTTAACCCTTTCCCTGATATGAATGTGTTTTCACGTATTTGCAAACAGAGTAGACCCAGATCAGACAATTCTTAAACTCTACAAAATGGGACTTTTCTGAGATTTAAAATATTGGAAAATTGCATTTCGTAAGTATTATTTTTGTAGGGGGGCTATACAACCAGGGTATGGGGGGGCCGAAACGACCAGGATCCCTATTGGGAGTGAAACAACCAGGGCGAAACGACTGGTGCCTGTCGGGTGCCTGTATGAGCTGTATGATTCTGCAAAAGTGTACATGAGTAAATGTTAACGAAGTCCAACCAGACACATCCTAACATGGTTATAGCTGAGCATCTAGTCTCATCAATGAACTCTAAGACATCATTCTATTTTTGTGATGGTTGCCGTCTGCCGGGATATCGTTAAACACGAAAGTAGCTCGATAGAGTCGTACGCAAAAGTGGACTAGCTGAGCATCATACCTGTAGAATACCTGTAGAATGGTCTTGGGCTCTTCGGTAAGGATGTAATCCTTTTTAAGCCCCCCCCCCCCACACACACACACACTCATGTATCACAACTTCAGCACAGGATTTCTGCAGTTCTTCAACAACTTATTTCAGTGATGATACGGATAGGTTTTGTTTAGTCTATGATAATTATTCTGTTATCCTATGATAACTATCACTCTTGTTACTAATAGCTATAAGTGTTCCCCTGTCAGTGACGATCAAAACGTATCTTGAAGGTCTCTACATCTTTCGAGTCGACCACATATTGAGGTAGTTTGTTCCAAGAATCAATCACCCGTCTTGAAAACTGATTTTGACAGAAAGTTGATCTGCTGAGTGGCTTTTCCAACTTCAGATTGTGTCCACTTGTAGATGCTGCATATCGGAAAAACTTCTCAAAAGAACAATCATCTATCCCTTTCACAATTTTGAATGTTTGTATAGCATCAGCTCGTACTCTTCGATGAGAAAGACTTGGAAGTTTCAATTCCTTCAAAATATTCCTTTCAATTCCTTCATAAAAGTGGGTTCCTTTTTATCTTTCACTTCACTAACAGTTCTTGCTCGTCATAAAAAGAAATGTTGGGTGCCAACATACTGGAACCTCAATCATTGTAAGTTTTCGGCGGCATAAAGTCCGAATCATGTTAAAATGCATTTTATTTCTCGCAAGCCGCATCGCGGCTTGCTCGTCATTTCATTATAAAAGTTCACCTTTTTTTCACTACAACTTATCTGTTGCACCCTCTCAAGTGTATTTATAGGCATTATCTGTAATGTTTGTTTGATGAAGTCATGTTTTATTTACAGTATTTCGTCGAATCGAGTCAATTTCAAGATGGCGGCAACTGTCGAAGAAAATTGAAGAATGTCCGAAATGTAGCGATAAGAAATTTCTAAAAAAATGGTTGTACCACGATTTATTACCCGATTTACGGCGTCGCCGAATCATCTGAATTTCTCAGAAAATTATATGTCAAATTCGGATTTTCGGCGCTGGTCAATGCTTTCCAATGAAAACTCCCGAAATAGCCTAATTCACTTTTGACACGCAATTTGTTTGGGCTTAACCATCTACCGTAGAGCGAATCGACGGCGCCGAAGGCGCCCGGCCGATTCCCTAATACTTCAACTAAACTTGGCTGAAACAATATACCAACGGTTCAACTTTTATCTAAGGATCTGCCCAAACGCATTTTAGCAGGCAAAATATAAGTCCTGACACTCTGACAGATTGACATAAAATAGATTGTAACATTTCCTTACAGAACTAGAACCTTAACCAAGATAAAAAAAGGGCCATAATTCTGTCAAAATGATTGACAGTTATGTACTCTTGGCTACAGACGAAACTTGCGATAGTAGACAAAGACAGACCAAAGTTTTATCTCAAAGGGTTATGTAAATAAACGGACTTAACCAGGTTATGCCACGGACAGACAGACAGACCAACCATAAAAATGGCCATAAATCTGTAATGATTGACAGAGTTATGTACTCTTGCCTGCAGATGATTTTTGTGATGGTAGACAAGTGTGTACAGTTTCAAAGCTTTATGTCAAAGGGTTATGTAAATAAGTGGCTTAACCAGGTTGTGCCAAGGACAGACCGACAGACAGACAGACCATAACAAGAGGGCCATGATGACCCTGATATCGCTTACCAGACAATCAGAGAAGAAGATTTTCAAAGTATTCACTATGTTTCTATAGAAATATGGCCACCCCTGGGCAGGGGCTTCATAACTTTTGTAGAGGGCCTGAATATGATGCTATATGCCAAATATGAAAGCTGAGAGCATTCCAGTTTCAGAGGAGAACATTTGCAAAGTGTTCACTATATGTTTCTATTGAAAACTTGACACCCCGGGGTTCTTTGCTAGTAGATTTTAATAGTCGTAATTTAATTATAACTCATAAACTTCTTAAGCAAGGCTACAGATATAAAATTCGGAAAGTTTTTTCAAAATTTTATTATCGAAATTTACAAAAGGGATGACTTTAATTTTAAAATAGTTAACTATCCTCATTTGGATGGGGATGTTCCCCGAGCTACATGTTACGGTGTATACATTTCTCAGCTTAGAGCTAGAGCTTGTTCCTCTGTTGATGATTTTAACAATCGTAACCTTATTATCACTGAAAAACTACTAAAACAGGGCTACAGATATGACAAACTTCGTAAAACATTTTCAAAATTTTACCACCATAATGTTCTACTCATCAGCAAATACAATTGTAATTTACGTACTTTTCTAAAGTTAGGTATTTCACATCCGGAGTTTTACGGTGATGTCATTTACAAACTTCGAAAAATTATTGGACACACATATTTTGATACTTTGTTTGTCAAACGTATAAAACAATTCATTAAAAAGGGATATGACCCTCTATATTGCAGCACACTACATGCTTGGTCGTCGGCCCCTTTACAGTTGGTCATTATGCTTTCCTCTTTGCTTGTGCGACGACGGAAAAGGCTTAATACTCTATGAAGATTCCCTCTTAAACCTGTTTACGGAGGGAGGAAATTAGATATTTGTATTTTGCCAGTTCTGTCGTACCCCAAATGACTTCTCCACAGCTGCTCTGACCTGAATAGTCATCGAGTACATGTCTATGATGTCAAGTTTATTCTTTTTCAAACAAAACCGTTGTGCATGCTTAATATCCACTAGTAAGTGTATCTTCTTGCGATTTATCTTTTATTAATGTCGGTGTAGAAGTGTTTCATATGGTTTTCCCGTACTTTTAAATTATGACGTCATTTCAATGATGACGTCGCTTGTTTACCTCTAACGTTTATTTTCAAATCATTTTCATTTTGGCAGACATCGTTATGCATGTTGTGGAGTTGTCTGGAGGGGGGATTTTATTTACATTTTGACTTTGGTGAAAGTGGGATAAGGACGAGGTTGGGTACCCATAAACCAGGTTTAAGTCCCCCAGTAGCTTATTTTGGTTGCTGGCCGTTCCAAGGCGGCACTCCTGCTTTCAGCCTACGGTCAATTTTGTTGATTAATATGCTTAATGTTTAATGTGTTTCGTCTTGATATGCGTCCTGTTATGTTTTGTCTTGTGGCTTTACCGTTTCTTGTTAGATGGTGTTTGGTGCGGTGTCATTTCGTGTGTGGCTCTCCCTGTTTGACTATTTTTCCATATTTACCCCTCATTAGTAAATATAACTGCAATTTACGGACGTTACTGTAACAAGGTATTTCTCATCCAGATTTCTATGGTGATGTTATCTACAAACTTAGGAAAATTCATGGTCATATCCATTTTCACGATTTGTTTATTAAACGCATTAAAACTTTTAGGAAGAAAGGTTACAGTGCTCCCTCCCTACAACGGCCCTCTCAATAACGATTCCCTCCTTACAACAACGCATGTCGCTGTTTCCGAAACTACAAGGCTCCAGAAACAACCTTTGCCCATCGTATTGTCTTTATGCCTCCATCAAACCCTATGTTGTGACCACTCTTTAGAATTACGGTTTTAGTTCTCGAAATACACCTTATCTTGGGATCTGCAAACAAGCTAATTATGTTTGATTTTCCCTCCCTATAACAACTCCCTCTGAACAACACATACAATATTCGTATCCCAAAGGGTGTCGTTGTAGAGAGGGAGCACTGTATGACCCTATTATATTGCAACACACTGCATGTTTGGTTATCGACCCCTTTACAGTCGGTCGCTACGCTTTCCTCTTTGCTTGCACGATGACAGGCCGAGGGTAGTACTCTATGATGGTATACTCTTAAACCCATAAATGGGATGAGCTTACCAGACTCATATATTACCTTTTCTCTGTCGTGCCCTTAACGGCTTCCCTGCAGTTGCTCTGTCTTCAGCAAAGTCATTGAGTACATATTTGATGGACTTTCACAGTTGTTATGCTATGTTTTACATTTTGTACTGTGATTACTGTCTTCTATGTTGTGGGGAAGTCCGGCGGGGATACCTTTATTTACAATGTTTGTTTAGCTAGGGTGATTTTGAGATAAGTGTGAGGTTAGGACGTCCGTAAACCGGTTTAAACCCCCAGTGGTGATTTTGCTACTGACCGTGCCAAGGCGGTTCTCTCTTTGTCACCCTTATTTTTGTTTGTCTTGTGTCTTTGTGCTTGTGTTTTGTTCATGTTTGTCTCTGGTGCTCGTGCATTTGTTGGTGTTTTCTGTGTTCTTCTCGTGTGTTTGCGTGTGTTTGGTTGTGTGTGTGTGACATGCTGTCTATTGATGTGTTGGTGGTGATTGCGTCTTGTATGTGACTTTCTACTGTATGTGTGTGTATGTGTATATATTGCTATGCTTTCTGTAGGTGTTTTGGTGATGGTGGCGTTTTGTGTGTGGCTTTTCCTGCTTGACTTTACTACTTTTTCAGTCATTTGTCCACACCGTTACAGCTATGTATTTACCGTTCAAAGAAAACATAAACGGTATAGACAGTAATGGAGTGGACAATATTTTACAAGATCTTAAAAAGAACATAATCCGTAGCATACCATGTGTTGTTCATTGTACTACGTATATTTCATCATAGGTCAACATAGTTTCGTCATCCGATCTAAAAATCAATATAGAATAAACTTTAAGTAGAGTACCACCATGCACGGAATGGACAGGCAATAAACCTACGCTTGTTATTTTGTACTTCCGAACTTAGTTTCTTCTCTGTAATACTGTGTTTCTGTCACAAACAGCCGCCATGCTAGAAGTGTGACGTAATAGCCTACTTGTGACGCAAGAATGATACAAATTGCGCTACATTTGGAAACGTGTTATAAGAAATGATAGGACTGTAACGGTATGGACGGCAATACGAGGGACCCAGAGATGGGCAAATTTTGTGAATATTTCTGAAATTTATTTGGAAAATGCATTTCATGCCTTTACACACTAGTATAATGTTTACATATATACATGAGAACCTTTATGAATAAGTGACGTTTATTATGTGAAAAATCGTTGACCCTGTCTGTACCCGGGGTTCAGGACACTACCGTTACACTGATTTTATATAGACTCGTCTCCTTATCAGGTTCCTAACTACATCAGTGAAAACATTTTTTGGAAATTTTATAGGTACTTTATGTAAAGGTATGTTTGTACTTTACGATAATACATTCCTTTTATCTGGTATTTTTTAACATGGACAAAAATGAACAGGGACAGAAAAATACCCAAATTTAAATATTCACATCACGGCATTATTATTATTGTTATTATTATTATTATACCATATTTATATAGCACTCTTTTCATATCGAAATACGTTCAAAAGTGCTTTACAATTAAAACATTTATACATACTATAGCAGAAAAGAAAAGAAAACTATTATTATAGAAAATATAAGATATGAAATAGAAATAAAAACATATACAGTGTATTTCTAAGGTATAAAAAGAACTTAACGCATAACCTCAAAATTTAAAATCCATATGCATAGTAAGGTATTGTATAATTATGATAAGAGAATAAAGCAAAGTTGATGGCATACTATTTCTAAAGTTAAAACATGCGACCGCTGTTTGGGCATAAAATATATATCAGCCACCATAAATCTTTAAAAAGGAATGATTTCTAAGAGATCTTTTAAAAGACTCAAGTGTAGCTGAATTAAAACATGCATCAGCTATTTGGGCTTAAAATATACATCAGCCATTATAAATCTTTAAAAAGAAATGAGTTTTAAGAGTTCTTTTAAAAGACTCAAGTGAAACTGAGTTCCGTATTCCCATCGGAAGTTCATTCCACAACCTAGGAGCCGCCTTTGCAAAGATACGATCGCCATAGGTAACTGTGCGGGATCTTGGTATCACGAGGGCCATAAAGTCATTTTTGATCTTAAGTCACGCTGTTGTTTATATATCTTTAACATGTTTGTGATGTAACTTGGAGATTTGTCATTCAATGCTTTATAGGTGTGAGTCAAAAGTTTAACGTCAATCCGGTGTTCCACTGGGAGCCAGTGAAGTTCCTTTAACACTGGTGTTAAGTGGTCAAAACGTGAAGTCCTGGTAATGATACGAGCTGCAACATTTTGGACAGTCTGCAGTTTGTTCAAAGTTGTCTTTGGTAAACCACAAAGCAGGGAGTTACAATAGAGTAGATTTGCTGATAAAGTTCAAAACAATTAGAGCAAAGAAAGTGCAGCCTACACCTGGCGAATTCTACACCGATCAACCATGTTACTTATGTCGTGATGTGAAGAACTTTCGTATTTTCGTTTGTAATAACTGATGCCTAAACCGACAACGTTGAAATAATAAACATACATACTAATATACTACGACAATGAAAAACATTGGATATATATATAGACAATGAGAACATACAAGATAAACGAAATAATAAATCTACATAACGTGAACATTCGTTGGAACCTGCGGCGAGCGCTCGTCCTTAAGCGTTCGTCATTCCTTGGTGACGATTTTGTCGGCTTATCCTTCTACGACGATGGCGAAATCCTCATTATCTTATTACGGCGACGACGGAAGATCAACTATAGCTACGACGATGTGAAATGTGTTGTTATTTAGACGCTTTGCTGTATATACACATTATAATTCTTATAGTGGTCTTTGTGTTTTGTTAATGCTTAATATTACCTGAAGTTTTATTGAAGTTTATAATAATGTTCAGTATTGAACTAGACTGTTATCTTCTCAGCATGAATACACTTATGTGTTTATGCAATGGTGATACTATGGACAAGTGTTATCCATGAATGCTCTGCAGTGACTATCCAATGTAGATGCACTATGGATTAATGATAAAAGAGTCAATTTAATATATGTTGCATTTTTTTCTTTTAGGTCTCGATTTGATGTTATGTATCTGTATATGATATGTAGTAAAGTGATCTTATGCTAAACAGTAAGTCTTGTTTAAAGTTATAGATATAGTTAGGTTAACTATAATTATTTCTTTAAGGTAGAGAGGATTGTAGTATTGTGGACCCTGATATTAGGCGGGTCCTGATATTATTGTAAGTAAAACCATGGAGCCGACTACATTTGTGAATGGTTAAAATTAGTCAGTTGACTTATCATATTGATAAAGATTCGAGGCTTCGAAACAAGTTTATATAATTATTATCCAAAATCAGCTTGGACTGTGGATCCATTATGTGAATGGAGACAGGTGGCTGGCACTTGACTCTTTGTTTAACAAGTTTAATGTAAATAGTTTACATAAGTAAACACCAAATTTGCATCGGTAGATAGATAGATAGATTTCAACATAAAATGTACAATCACATGGCAATCTGTTATTAAAACATACGTACATTATAAACAAGCAACAATATGTATGTATTTTAACAAAGCCATGTCAATCAAAATGTTATGCCAAGGATGACACAAAAAGGAGTAATTAGATACTCTTATTTCCATTGTGGTCCTTAGAGTAAAGATAAGTCGTGACCATAGCTTGTGATAGTCTCCAGTATAATGCTTATAAAAGAAACTCAGTTTAGTCTATTAGGTAGTGTGTTGTTTCCTCTGTCGAGCATACCCCTGAAGCGATCTGCAATCAGCCTCTTTGACAGAAGTAATTATGTTGGTTTAGGCGCAGTGACAAATTCTTTCTTCTTGACGTTTGGTAATGTTGAACGTGGTCTACACTAGTAGCACAATTATTAAAATTAAACTTTTGAAATTCAGTACCAACTTGGTGTTGTTACGCCATAGTCTCAATAATGCTATAATATTCAACAGGGAAAAGATTATTGGAAACTCATCATTTCCCCAAGACCGTGTGCTGTGGGAAGAAACGATTCCATAGAGTAATTACAACTTACAGTTTGAATGAGATATGTAGGATTAAAAAAAACAAAGAATTAAATTTTTCAAAACGAAAATAAATTGCGAGTCTTATCCATTCTTTTTTCCTTAACACTTTAATCAATAAATATGCATATCTACGCCTTTGCATACAGAAAATACCCAGATCAGGCGGCTCCTGTAGAAGGTGTCTGACCAGTGTCTGCTCTGTTTGATATATGATATAGATATGCTTCTACTGTGTCTTCCATGACCAAAACATCCTGAGCGGGGAGTGTGTCCATCTGCTATTATTACAATCAAGGTAATTGATATTCATGACATCATTATTTCTAACAAGACTGTTAATGAATTTTCAAAGTGGGGCCATTGTTTCATTTAATGATAATGTCCATTCAATATTGAAGGATACTCTGTGAGAGTAGTTTAAATGACAAACACTGCAGACCCAGATCAAATAGTTTCTTCTCTATTTGTACATGTTTAAAAAACTGCCTTAACAAGGAAGGGGTTAAGCTTGAGGCAGATATGGACACTGCCTGGATTATCATAGCAAATAATATTACAGTAAAACCTCTCTATAACGGCCACTAAATTACATCAAGTATTTTGGGTTAAAGGTAGGTGGCTGCTTAAAGCAAGGTGAAAGTTCACCTTGCTTTAAACAGCCAAATGCCCTAAATACCAACGAATTAACACAATTTAGTGGCCGTTATAGAGAGGTTTTACTGTATCACAATGACAACCATTAACAACATGTAAAGGACTGACGTTAAATATAAATGTGTTGAAATAAAAACCTGTCATTAGTCATAATATCGAGTGACTTTAAATATTGGCTTTACGTGTAGAAGAACTATTTAGTGCACAATGAGAGCATTTATATAACTAAATGATCTATGTACCAGAATATAACTCCATCAGGATTAAAGCTACTCGACTTTCTAAAGGTTTTCATTTCAAAGGAAGTCGAAGAAGTATCTCATTTGATAATAGAAGCAGACGAACACATGTGCAAATCATAATTTCAATGGCGCCAATTCGGCTTACCCTTGTCCGTTGTTAAAGTAAATTCAGCTAAATTTTCGATGTGGGGCGGTTTTCAGTACTTTCGTCTCGATCAAACATTTGGGAAACTATTGACCTAGTGTCAAACAGTTTGGATCCTGGAGACGCCGAGTTACTCTGCATCTCATGTGGATCTTAGCTGTTTGCTAATGATGGTCTGGTTGCGAATAGCAGGGTGATATTTAAACCTCTACCCAAAGTGTTATGTGTGCAAGTTACCTAAAGTACGTAAATTAATACAGTAGAACCTGTCTTAAGCGGCCATAAAAAAAGGTCCAATTATGGATCTTTAACGCATGGGGTAGCTTAATGCAGGTCAAAGTTAGTACAGAAAATTCCTATCGGAGTTTTCTGTATTATATTTGCCCTACGTTAAGCAACCACCTGCTTTTAAGACTCCTGTATTCAATACATGAATGGCCGCTTAAGACAGGTTCTACTGTATAGTAATATTTCAAATACCATATTTGGATCGATATTAATAATACAAATATACTTGTACCTTAACATACTGGAACGGCGTATATAAGATATTTGCAAACTGTGTAGACACAAATCAAAGGATTCACGAGGGGGGGGGGCTTTAGATCAGGATCTACACTGTTTGTCATAAGAATAATTTTCCTCAGTAATACATTTGATACAATTCTTATTTGATTAATATTCAGAAGGCGGGGGGTGGGGAGAGACAGTTTTAACATTTCAGCAGCTTAAGGAATTGTAGTCATGTAATAGTGCAATTGAACATCTGACACCTTTGTTAACATAATTACGGATATTATAATGTCTATATTGGACAGTAATTGCATAAGACGTTTTCGTAAGAAATTACCCCTATAATGGTTTTGGATATGAAGAAACGTCTCGATAATCCGAGCCTTTAGTAAAGAAGAATTGAAGATGTTTTAGGCAGGTGGCTGTTTAATGCATGGTGAAAGCCATACAGAAAGCCTTGGGAGCTTTCTGCGTGACTTTCACCATGCATTAAGCAGCCACCTGTTTTAATGGCAGATAATGATACTTATTTGGGTTCTCAGATTGGCGAGGCTGCACTGAATTGAATAGAACACGAACTATATGAATGTACAGTAAATCCCATCTACACCAACCATGGATGCGTACGAAGTTTGATTCAAGTCTTCAGTTGTCTGTGTAACATCCGTATTGCATTAAGCAGAGATACCTGTCTTAGAACAACCACATTCTTCAGTGGGCACTATAGAGAACATTTAGTTTTTAACTTGGCGTTCATTTAAAGTTGTTCCACAGAAGAGTGAAACAGTCCTATATATGTTTGAATTCAAAAACACAGAGGAGCTATCAGCAGAATTTTCATCCTGTATTAACCCATTCCCTCACATTGACGCATGCTGGCGCCTCTGTAAAGGCCACTTTCTGAAACCATTGTGATAAAAAGAGCATTTGCTCCATAGGAGCAAATGCTCTTTTTTATCACAATGTTTTCAAAACTACACACTTCTAAAATGTTCCTTTTCTCTAGCAAATTCTCCTTTTCGGTAGATTTATTTAAAGAGGTAGGATCTACAAATAGTCTATGAGGTAATGGGTTAAGCAGCCACCTGCATCTGCTTTGTTAAAAACTTCAACCAAGCCATTTATGATACTATAAACTTTGTAAACAGCTTGGGTCTTGTTATGACGCCGGATAATTCAGCGTCTCATTGGTTGACACTATCTGACGTACAACTTGGTGTCATTATTTCTTACAGGAAGAGTCATGAAGAGAGGGGTAACCCTTTTCCTCATGAATATTCATGCACTAACGGATGAATGTATCAATATGATTTTACTGAATGTTATAATTCTATCAAATAGAAATATTGTTCCACAATAGAAGCACTAGAATCAGTTTTACATGTATACGTTTCATTTATTGAAAATAGAGCATACTCGGATAAGATGGCTCCTAGGAGTCGTCTTATCTGGATCTACTCGGTTTTGCAATTACGTGGAAAAGCATTTCTATGAAATAGTTAAGGCTTTGCAAGCAGTCTAACGCGGTGTCAGATCGGGTTCTGCATTGCTTGCCTGTGCTGGTTTGCTGACTTATGTGACAGACAGTGTAGAACCTGATCAAATGCCATGTTGCTACAATGTAACGCAGAGGCTCATATGGTTATACAGTAAAACCTCTCTATAACGGCCACTAAATTGCGTTAATTAGTTGGTATTTAGGGCAGGTGGCTGCTTAAAGCAAGGTGAAAGTAAAACAGAATGCTCCTATAGGAGCGTTCTGTTTTACTTTCACATTGCCTTAAGCAGCCACCTGCCTTTAACACAAAATACTTGATGTAATTTAGTGGCCGTTACAGAAAGGTTTTACTGTACACTGTTTGCAAACCCCAAAGGTTGGTTTATATAGCGGTTCTTGTGACTACACTATTACCGGTAAAATATATGTGGTAGTCGTACGATAGACACAGTAATGTTATGTTGTTATTATTTCAATCATTTAAAATGTTTTGATAATGAAATTTAAAAACAGATCTGAGTCTTCAGTGTATTTGCATTTATCTTAGGTTCTATAGTTACGGTTGCCAAGGTGATGATATATGTACAAACAACCACCAACAATAATTGATTAAGATGGAAATTTCTTTAAATTTCTAAACTTGTATAAATTATTATATTTAACGGTCAGTTTTCATATTGTACTGACTCTAATTGTAACTTAATATCTCACCGAAGTACTTTTAAACTTGAATGGTTTCATTGATAATCCACTAGACTCAATTTTTGCTCCGTTAAGATTATAAACATGCCATTACTAAACCCTTAACATTCTGGAAATGAATAAGCTGTCACTTGCAAACAGTGTAGACCCAGATCAGAGGGCTCCTGGAGGAGCCCTCTGATCACGGTTCACACTGTGTGTCATTCAGCATCCTCTCGAAAATTATAATCGTTCACACTGAATCGAATGCCAGTAAACAGTGACGGACCATTCCACTTTTGAAATTCAGCATGGAAAGGGTTATGGAAAGATTGGTACTTGGCGACTAGACAAACACTTTCCAATGCCTTACACACCGAATTTATCATATTGACTGAGCAGTTGTATAAACAGTTTCGCATTATACTGTATATGGCAATTTAGCCCATTATAACCAGCGAGGAGTTGACTATAAGTGCAAATTATTCCACAAAAGGTGTTTTTGATTTATACGTCGGTCTTGTATTTTCGTTTCGTTGTACGACAGTTTTATGCTTTCTTCTTGTACTTCAAGAAAGGAAACTACTCCCAGGATTTGGTAACAGTTCTAACAAAAAATGGTAAGTCAATATAAATTATGCATTTATTAGCGTAATTGTATAGCGCTTTCCGTGGTGATATATTTGCTTGCGCAGATATGCCAGGCGCAAAAACTGTTTCACCTTTTCACGCATAACATTTATATATCGACGTTGCATTAATGAAAAAACAATAAATTACAGACATGTTGAATAGCATTATAAGCATACCCAATAGTTTTCATTGGTTTCAAAGAAGATTTTCTCCAAGTGCTAACTAAGTTATTCTCGCTGGACTAAGTTTTCGCATGCACTATGTCCAAAAATTCTGCATGTGCCAAATATTTCTGAAAAGCTTAAGTTCTACATGTACATGTAATTAATGTTTAACTACCGTAGAACCTGTTCTAAGCGGTCATTCATTTATTGAACAAAAGGAGTCTTAAAATGCAGGTGGTTGCTTAATGCAGCAAAAAAAGTAATGCAAAAAGCTCCTGTAGGAGATTTTTGCATTACTTTGACCTGCATTAAGTCACCACCTGCCTTACAGACCAAGAGTTAGACATTTTGATGACCGCTTAAGGCAGGTTCTACTGTATGTATGGCTACTGTAAAAACTTCACAAGCGACCAGTAAAAACTAGTTTTATAATGGGTCTTAACCCTTTCCTCCGTAAATATTCATGAAAGAAATAATGACGTCATGAATATCAATTAAATTAATTTATTATAACAGAACATTGGCACGGGAATTTTTGGCCGTCTGATCTGGGTCTGTTTTGTTTGCAAATGCGTAGAAAAGCGTATTTATGGAGTAAAGAGTTAAAGTCAGGTGGTAGCGTAATGTAGGACGAAAATTATGAAAAACGTTTCCAAAGTTACATTTGATTTGAATTAAGCAACCGCATGCCTTTTAAAGACGAACACTGTTTCATTAAGTGGTCGCTTATAAATGTATTCTACAGTTCTACTGTATTAAATTACATACTGTACATGTATACGGTTTCAGAACATGTACACGTGCTTTTGAATCATACGCACCGACAATTATGCGATAGCGTATAAAAATCATGTACTTTTTCACAAATACCTATAATAACATAGGTCTTTGTTTTGCAATGATATTGTTTCATATACTCACTTTAATCAAATTGCTGTCAGTATATATTCTTCCAATATATTTTATTTATAATTATCAAGAATGAGCGTTTGGTACGCAAACCATTCCCACCTAACTTAGGTAGGTTATTTAACCTCTTTATACCATTCTAATTACAACGCACGCACATAATTAACTACAGTAGAGCCCCCCCCCCCCCTTTAAGCTACAACTTGATAAAGCAACATAGTATTTTTTAATAAGATGGTTGCTTAATGCTGGAAGAAAATAATACAGGAGCTTTCTGTATTACTTTCGTTCTGCATTAAGCTACGATCTGCCTCTACGAACATAATTATACCTCTTTTTGTTAGTCGCGTTAGAGGGGGTTCTACAGTATATCAATTATCACATTGGCCCTACTTTACACGTGCATTCTGTTTTGTTGTATATTAATACAATCTCATACATTCTCGTTTCAGTCTGACGACGAAGGTAAGTGAAAATTATGATTGTCTATGAAAATTTGGGAAACACCAGTGTATTGACGGTGGATTCAGTACTGTTTGTGTAGCAGTATGGAGTATGCATGGATACATTGATGAACATCTTCTAGTTCATAATTGATCTCTGTATTGTAACTAATCATTATTAGACTCAGTGAAACTCTATGTTATTAGTAGCCATCATTAGACTCAGTCAACCTCTATATTGTTAGTAGTCATCCATAGATTCAGTCAACCCCTGTGTTTTTACTTGTTATTCTTAGACTCAGTCAAACAATATATTGTTAATAGCCATCTCTAGACTCAGTCAAACTCTTTGTCGTTAGTAATCATCCTTAGACTCAGTCAAACCGCATGTTGTTAGTAGACATTATTAGACTCAGTCAAACAATCTGTTGTTACTAGTCATCCATAGACTCAGTCAAACAATATGTTGTTACTAGTCATCCATAGGCTCAGTCAAACCGTATGTTGTTAGTAGACATCCATAGACTCAGTCAAACCCTATGTTGTTAGTAGACATCTTTAGACTCAGTCAAACCCTATGTTGTTAGTAGACATCTTTAGACTCAGTCAAACCCTATGTTACTAGAATACATCGTTAGACTCAATCAGCTTTTTTTGTTAGTAGACATCATTAGAGTCAACAAAACCAAATACAATGTACTATTAGTACTCATTAGACTCAGCCAAACTCTATAGTGTTGATACTCATCAGACGCTAAGTTACTTGATACTTTTCAAGTACTCAGTATACTCAGACAAACCATGATATGTTGGTACTCCTTAGATTCAGATAAACCCGATTTTGTTGGTACTCAGTATACCCTAGGTTATTGGTTCCCATTATACGCATACAAGTATGTTTATATGCCTGCACTTACACATATATTTGACTCAGCAAACGCCCACAATTATTACTCCTTAGACTATATCGTCTGTACTCATTAGACTGAGCGACAACATATATATTGCTACGTATTCATTAGACTCACCCATGCCCTACAGTGTTGGTACTCATTAGACGCAAGAAAACATATTCATATTTTAGTGCTTACATGTGCATGTGTTTGACTCAGTCATGTGACTCATATCCCTATATCTGTTACTTGTCAGACACAAACAAACCATGTCTCATTGGTAACCCGGCGCACAATTGTAAAATCATATTGAAACATGATGCACAGTAAAATGAGCATTAAAGGGCAAAAATCAATTAATATTTTCGTTTGTATACACACCACACAGATAACCCGATACCACTACCTGCCCCTTCCCTTATTAACCCTTTACCATTTCCTTCATATAAACGTATTTTCATGCATTTGCAAATAGAGTAGACCCAGATCAGACGGTTCATATATGGTTCCTATATGAGCCGTCTGGTCAGGGGTTGCTCTGTTTGCTTGTGGAAATTGACAGAACTGTTTCTTTACTTTCTAACTGGCTACAATGTTCCACCTTACATGTTTCATTAGAACTATTTTGTTCATTAATATTCAGTAGGTATTGAATTTGGAATAAATAGAGAACAGGGAAGGGTTAACGCTTCACTTGGTGAATATTCGTGTAAGACAAGATGACTCCTATAGGAATCGTTAGATCTTGATCTGTATCCATGCTTATGAAACTTTTTAGTTGAGTCTGAGTTCGTTCTCAAGTTTTTGATTGCTCAGATTTGAGCCTTTGGCAATCAAAAGCTTGAGAACAAACTCAGACTCAACTACAAAACTTTATAAGCATGGACCCTGCTCTGTTTATTGTGCCGTTAAATGCGTCTCTTTGACGAATATATAAGGTTAAAGCAACTTTTTATCTAAAACTGACTCTATTGAATCCCCGTCAACCTTTTCCTACGAAACAAAGTTCGGAAAAGGGAGATAAGTATACGAGTTATTTTACCCTAACAATTAAATCGTTTCACGCTAGATGGCATGTTACATGTATCTGTTACAATCTTTATCCACTACAATCTTCCAACATACCGTATAGAAACTGAAAGGCTTAGCCTTGGCAGAAATTTACATTATTTCATTAGCAAACAAAGCATACCCTGATTTGATCTGGTTTGTAAATGGAGTCGAGAGCTTAATTATCTATAGTATGGAATATCAAGTACAGCTGTTTTGTTGTTTATTTTATCACATAATCTGCCGTGTGGGAGTGTCAAAACAGAGTGCCGTAAATCGCAGAAATGCACTGGTGCACCTTTTATATAAATGAGCGGTTTGAATGCGGCTGTACTACGCTGTAAACAATGACCAAAACAGCAGTCATATATAGTCTGTTTCACTGTCTATGGCACATTTTAAGGGTTATGTAATAAAAAGCACAAATTGTTTTCATGAAACTCGTTTACTATAATGAGTATTACACTCGCCAAAGCTCGTGTCATATTATTATAGTAAACTCGTTTCATAAAACATTTTGTTATGAATACTCATGTAAGATCCTCTATGTACCATACCATATCATACACAAAACCTGTCTTAAGCGACCATTAAAATACGTCTAATTATAGGTCGTTAAGACAGTTGGTAGCTTAATTTAGGTCGAAAGTAATACAAAAAGCTCCAATAGCTTTTTGCACTACTTTTGCCCTGCATTAAACAAGCACCTGCTGTTTAAACATAATATGCTGATCCAATAAAATATCGCTTATGACAGATTCTGCTTTATGGTAAATCCAAAGTCTATACATGTACATGTATCATAGAACCCCTCTAAAGCGACCACTTCACAAACAGACACCGGGTTCTCTAAATGCAGGTGGCCGCTTAATGCTGATAGAGAGTAATGTTAAAAGCTCACATAGGAGTTTTCTGTACAAGTTTGTCCCTGTATTAAGCTTCCGTCTGCCTTTACGATCCAGACATGGTTTTGGTGGTCACGTTACCGTGGTATTACCGCCGCAGCGACCCTTTTGTGAAAGTCAGAAGACATCATAACATTACCATCGCTGGTCCTGCAGTATAATACATATGCAGTAAATTCCCTCTAAACCGGGCGTTAATTTTGGTATAAATATCGGCCATGGAGACAGGTGGCAGCTTAATGCAGGTTGAAAGGCACGCAGAAAGCTTCTTAAGGAGCTTTCTACATTACTTTCAGCTTGCATGACTGTCAACTGACAAAAAGTATCTAAAATCTTCCCTACTAGAATGCCGGTTAAGAGGGGTTTACCTGTATTAACCCATTCCCTCATACTGACGACTTTTGACGACTCTGTAGAAGCCACTTTGTGAAACCATTGTGATAATATTTATCACAATGGTTTCAAACTACAAAATTCTAAAACATACCTTTTCTCTAGTTAATGCTCTTTTTCGGTAGATTATTCAAAGACGTTGTATCTAAAAATAGCTTATGAGGTAATGAGTTAAGCCTTTAGCGTGCTATGGGCTATGTTGCAAACAGTGTACATCCGCATGAGACAAACCATTTGAGACACTGATTACAGTATTCAGTAGATATTATGTGTTACAGTTGGATGGTTGAAACTTTGTCGCTTAGCCATTTCCTTCATATAAACGCCTTTTCACGAATTTGCAAATATAGCACATCAGGATCAAACGGCTTCTTTAGGAGCCGTCTGATCAGGGTCTGTTCTGTTTGCTTATGGTATAATAAAGATCTGCAGTGTTTGCCTGAGCCAAAATGTCCTCTATGATATGCCATTATCAGAAAATAATCTAATTAACCCTTTCGCTGCCAATGCCGGATCTGTGATTACCTATGCAAACAGTTTGGATCCAGATGAGACGGCGAGTAACTCGGCGTCTCATCAGGATCCAAACTGTTTGTAACTGTTACTATGTTTTTGAAAGAAAAATGAAGAAAATAAAAAAATGAAATTTTGTAGCAGACGACAAAGTTAGCAGACGACAGAATTTGGCAGCGAAAGGGTTAATACTCATAATGCCATTATTTCTTTCCAGAACTTTGAACAGATAAAGGCCTTTACTCCATAAATACGCATTCTTACACCTTTCCAAATAGAGTATACTAAGATCGGACGCCTCATATAGAAGCCGTCTGACCAGGGTCTGCCCTGTTTGCTTTTAATATAAAATAGAATTGATTCTCTAGTTTCTCACATAAAAAGAACTATTTGTTCCTAGTAACATTTCAAACTGCAGTGATTACTATTCATGATGTCATTATATCTTGTCTGAATATTCATAGGGTAAAGGGTAAAGACAGAATTGTTACGTTTCAAAGTAGTTGTATACTGCAACTTATTCATACATATCTATAGACCATGTGATTAACCCCTTAACTTCTAATTTCAAACGTGAAATGGTCCATTAGTGAGCAGCAGATGAGTCAATTCAATTTGAAAGACTTTATTTAGCGAAATAATTTTGAATTACAAATACTAAAGACACTGATCAGGCATGGTGCAGCTAGCCATACGCACTTACGCACGTACATGTACGTAAAATCCATCTAAAACGTTCTGCCTTGCCATAATATAAGTTTTAACTCATTGCCTCATTTTGACGCCTTTGTAAAAGTCACATTTTGAAACCATATAGGAGCAAATGCTCTATTTATCTCAATAGTTTCAAAACTTCACAATTCTAAATTACCTGGAGGAGCGTGCCCATGGATGACTATAGCCACGATGCGTACATTACATTTGGATTAGCTACGCTCCTGTCAGAGGTCTCCTCTAAAATCACTCTTGTCTGGGTTTATATTGTTTGCAAATATCTGTCCATTCGCCTAACGCATTCAATGTGTACTTCGATGTTGGTGGTCGTCATTGTGACTATAACCTTTTCTTTCATGAATATTTATGTAAGAAATTATGTCATCATAGACATCATAAGCATCAGTTAGATAATATTTTATAATGGCACCATGAACAAAGGTGTTTTTTTCATCATGATAGAAGTTGTAGAGACATATCTATACATTATTTCATAAGCTCCTATATGATCTGTCTGCATCTACTCTGTTGCAAATGCAGTAGACCATTCCCCCATATTAACACTTTTTCACGACGGAGAAAACAGAGTAGATCTAGATCAGACGGCTCATACAGTTTTCTATGGTAATTATAACAGATCTGTCTCTACAGCTTCTAATACCGAAACTTCCTTAACCCTTTCCTCCATAAATACGCCTTTCTGTGCCTCTGTAAAAGTCACTTTTTCAAACCATTGTGATAAATAGAGCATTTGCTCTTTAGGAGCAAATGCGCTATTTATCACAATGGTTTCAGTACTACAAACTTCTTAAATGTACATTTTCCCATGTAAATGCTCCTTTTCGGTACATGAATTCAAAGATGTTGGGTCAAAAATAGCCTATGGAGGAATGGGTTAATACATATGACAAGAGTATTGAACAGGGAAAGTGTTAAAAGCGTATCAATGGAGTAAAGGGCCAATGCTGTAAAAATCAATACTTTAGTAGTGATTTGGGGGATTTTATATTGGACGGTGAATCAAACTCTACATAACTCTGGAACAAGGCACTGCACATTTCAATATTTCAATATTTATTATTACCCCTTATCCTGCTGTACATGTAGATACTAATAGTACTATTGTTAGTAGTGTTATTGTTAGTCACCTCTTCAGTTTTCAAAACTGAATTGTATTGCTCTTACAAACTTGCTTTATCAGAGTGTCATACAGTTTTGATCCAGATGAGACGCCGAGCCACTCGGCGTCTCATCTGGATCAAAACTGTTTACAGAAGTAATCATAGATCCACAGCAGTCTAAAAGGTAATATTTGCATAACAAAGCTCAAAGGTGGTCGGTCAGTTTGAAAGATAAGAATTGTAAAAAGTTTTGTTCAAGGTGAAAATATTTAAAGCTTTAACATGCCAGGTAAGGACGTTTGACGAAATCTTCAACCTGTTCGGATCTAGATGCGACGGTTAATAGCACAGTATAGTTTATAAAACTTGGTTCAGATTGTTCGACTCTCAGAATAGTTCGTTAAAATTAGTAATTGCATTTCAGAAAAAAATGAAGTGGTTGAATTTTTTCATAAGACTATTTGCCCAGTGCGTTGATGGTTCATAAAGAGTATATCCAAATCTGTTCTGTCAATATTGTTATGAAAACCACCGACTCGATAAATTGAACTAACCTTTAGCAGGCCTCTAATGGTAAGTCCACCAGTATCTATGCAAACAGTTTTGATCCAGATTAGACACCGAGTCACTCGGTGTCTCATCAGGATAAAAACTGTTTCGGTCTCTGACTATGTTTTTGAAATGAAGAAATGGCGTGGAAGAATGTCTGCTTCAAATTCAGAATTAGAAGACATTTTCTATTAAACAAAACCCGTTTGCTCAGCACGCTAAGGTTATATGTATTTAGTCTGTATTATAAGTTATTGTCTGCAAACTTACATTAATGTTCACATTTTATTACCTATAGATCTCCAGTAAAACCTCTCTAAACCGGACGTTACAATTTCATACAAATACCAGCCTTCGATACAGGTGGCAGCTTAATGCAGGGTGAAAGTCATGCAGAAAGCTCCTCTAGGAGGAGCTTTCTGTATGACTTTCACCCTGCATTAAGCAGCCACCTGCATAAACGTATCTAAATTCTTCTCTACTATAATTCCGGTTTAGAGAGGTTTTACCATACTTTTTCAGACAGGCGGTGGGACTGACGTTATGGTATTCTCCCTAATAAACGTCACCATTTTCATAAACGTCCTTATATTTCTAATGAGAAACTAATATAACGATAAGTAAAACAACTGAAGTCCTATAGAATAACCATTAGATAAAGAAATATAGGCTTTTCGATATCCATGTAGTAGAATGCAGACTGAATTCAATGCAGAAAGCTCCAATAGGAGCTATTCAGTAAGTTGTCGCTTTAGAGAGTTCTACTGTATTTTTAATACCATTTATGTCTTTTTACTTGTCATCCAAACACAAAAGCTGACGCTAATTTCAACACTACGTATTACTTAATTTAGCTTATTATGTGCTATCAATGGATATAATCATACTATTATGAGAAGTGTCCCTTTCAAATATATCTAGCCTTTGTCACCTTTGAGATGATAGTTTGTGAAGTTAAAAAGTGCTGACCCTGATCACAAGAACTGTTTTTGGCGCACATTGTGTGTTTAAGCCAATTCATTAGGGACAGTATACAGTAAAACCTCTCTATAACGACCACTAAATTGTGTTAATTAGTTGGTATTTAGGGCAGGTGGCTGCATAAAGCAAGGTGAAAATAGAACAGAACGCTCCTATAGGAGCGTTCTGTTTTACTTTAACCTTGCTTTAAGCAGCCATGCATCTGCCTTTAACACAGAATACTTGATTTAATTTAGTGGCCGTTATAGAGAGGTTTTACTTTACATCAGTGAGTTAATCCCGTTGTCATGCTAAGCGCTGCTTGACAAGCAGTTACAGGATCCGGATCAGGATCCCATTTCTTTGATACTTACTCAGTCAGTATTTTCTCAACGAATGAAAGTAAACAAAACTTACAACAGATCGGAATTTTGCTCTTTACTGCACAAATACGACTTTCTAAATCTTTTTAAACACATTAGACCCAGATCAGACGGCTCCTATAGGAGTCGTCTGATCTGGGTCTGCTCTGTTTACATATGGAATAATATAGATCTGAAACTACAGATTTTGTTGTGGCAAACTTTTCATGTGTTCAATATGAAATTCAAAAATAATCTAGATAGTCTTCATGATGTCATCATTTCTTTCCTGAGTATTCATGGGAGTAAGGGGTTAGGCAGACCCAATTTTACACCATAATAACAGTTTATTTTAAATTACTATGCAAATGTCCTTATGTCCCCATATTATCTACTTCACCGATAAGTATACAGCTACTTATTGAACTCGGCACTTTGCACATATAGTAGCGCCTGTTTAATTTGACCAATTAATAAATATCAATAGGTGGTTTTGAAAAAATGTGATTGCTTAACCTTTATTATGCTAAGCGCGACCTGACTCGAATTTGCAAACAGCTTGAACCCAGATGAGACGCCGAGTAACTCGGCGTCTCATCAGGATCCAAGCTGTTTGACACTCGGCCAATAGTTTCGTAAACGCTTGTACGAATTAGAATTAAATAAAAATTGTAACAGATCAGAGAGTTTTGGCGGACATACTTTTTCGAGCACGACAGGGGTTAATGCTGGACGAAGGTATTGCAGAAGGCTTTCCTTGTTGGAGCTTTCAGCATAACATTCTACCTGTATAAAGTTACCACCTACATTTAACCCTTCGCTTGCTGAATTTTAAAATACATTTCTCCTTCTTTACCCATGCCCTGTTGTATAATAATAATAATAATAATAATAATAATAATAAAGACTTTATTTAACGAGAGTACTCATTTGGTTAAAACCAATCTTCCATGAGGCCCTCAACAGAGAGAAAACATAATTATATACAATTTGTAATAAAGTAGCAATGCTATCATAACAATTTTGCATAAGCACCAACCTTGCACCGGATGATAGAAGATCTGAATTAACCCGTAAAGCACAATTGTTTGGGTGGTTTTTTTTTTTTTTTTTTTTTTTTTTTTTTTTTTCACACAGTGTAGACCCAGACGAGTGAGCTCCTGTAGGAACCCTCTTATCAGGGTCTGCACTGCTTGCAATGGGAAAATGAAAAAAATCGTTGGCACTGGTGCAAAAGGGCTGCATGTGGAATTCATAGGTACATGCAACCCCATTTCACCGAGTTAGATCGATTAGAACTAACGATATTAGTGACACACTGCATCATGTACATAGACTGTGTCAGCAAAAGATTAAAGTGAGTAAATGACGTCATGAATTTTCAGACGGTTGTGACCTAACTTAGGACTATTTTAAACACTGGGAAATCCATTAATTGATAGCCAAATACAAGTCGAACGTTGCACTAAAATCAGTTCGTTTCTCATCCTCTGTATATTCTAGAATTTGGCATCGTTGGAGAAGCAATATAAACTTATGCCTCGAGCTACTTTGCCGAGTTTACGAATTAACACATCTTTATAGAACTTTGCGATAATAAAAGAGTGCAAGATGGGTCTACATTTGCAAAATCGTATAGATATACATACATGAAATCAACACTAAACGTATAGTACAATTGAACTGTTCTTATAACGGTATAGATCTAATAGACATGCTTCTCAATTACATATATCTTCACTGTGTACACGTATTTCGCTGTGCAATCACTGCTGTGGAGTGCACTGGTTGCACAATCAACTTGTAAATAGTGCAGACCCTAATGAGACAGCTCCTGCAGGAGCTGTCTCATCTGGGTCTTCACTATTTACAGGTAGGTATATTGACGTGAATAGCAAGCGAAGGGTTAAGATTTACACCTCTTTTGATTGACGTATTAGTGAGGTTTAACTGAATATACTGGTCAAACCTCATTTTCCCTAACAATAAATGAGAATATCGGTCTTTCAGACATATTTACCTAAGCCCATTCCCTCTTACTAACGCCTTTTGTCGCCTCTGTAAAAGTCAGTTTTTGAAACCATTGTGATAAATAGAGCATTTGCTCCATATTAACACGTGCTCTATTTATCACAATGGGTTCAAAACTACACAATTCTAACATTTTCCTTTTGTTCTAGTAAATGCTCCTTTTCGGTAGATTTATTCAAAGAGATTGTATCTAAAAATAGTCTAGGAGGGTATGAGATGAAAGTCATGCAACACCTCATCTGTGACCTTAATCATGGCAATCAGCCTGTACTAAGCAGTCAGCAGTCAGTTCTTCTTTACACAATTTTCGCATTGGCGACGCTTTACCGTATTTTGAACATTGAAGTCAGAGGCAAGTTTGAAAGTATGTCTTTAAATAAAGAATTAACATTGACGTCTTTCAATCTAGCATCCATTTATATTTATATGTAGATAAAGTATCAAGTTATTTTTTTTAAATAAAGTTTAAAGATATATTTTCAATAAATTATCAAGTTATATTCTTTGTTAAAGTTATATCCTGTCAATTTTCGTAAAGTACTAAGTTTTATCCTTAAATGAAATATCAAGTTATATCTATATAATGTATTATGAATAGCAACTAGCTGATAGTTATGAATGGCGAATGATCCATGGCAGGAACCGTAGAACCATATCTGTATTATTCCATAAGCATGCAGAGTAGACCCAGATCAGACGGCTCCTCAAAGGAGCCGTCTGATCTGGGTCTACTCTGTTTGCAAAGGCGTTGAAAAGCGTATTTATAGAGTAAAGAATTAAGTATGAAAGTGTACACTATAGCTTGCATTGCTATTAACCATTCCAAGCTGAATTTTCAAATGGACTATCTAAAATTTCAAAGTCATGTTTACCATGCATATTCAGGGATATGTTTAGAAGAACAGTTTACCATGACAAACAGTGCAGACACTAATGAGAGGGATCCTGTAGGAGCACTCTCATAATTATGGGTCTATATTGTTTGCAAATGACATAAGTGACGTGTTTCCATCACTGAAAGAGAAAACTATCATGTTATATATCACGATGTTGAGAGTCTGCTCTGTTTGCCTATGACCCTAGTATAGATCTGACTACAGTTTCTACCGATACACAAAATTCATTTAAGAAATGAATGACGTGCTCCCGGTGTTCATGAGGTTATGCAACGCATAGCTTTACGAGCAAAGTTAGTGAAGCCCGAAGGGCTTCACGTGAATCTTTGCTCGTAAAGCTATGCGTTGCATAACCTCATGAACACCGGGAGCACGTCATTTATTTCTTATATTTATATTCCATTGTATTTCTTATATTTCAACGGATTTTTTTTTAAATATTATATACCGGTCACGTAATAGCCGCTATCTAGGTCGTTGCCAGGTTCGTTTCTAACGTAGTAGGATTGTTGGAGATAACGCTCCTTACGTCACGTGTACATAACACGGAAGTGACGTTACGTCGCTTGGGAACAGACGTTGATTAATAGAGTTTGAATGTAGTACGCAAAGAGAGAATTGAGAGAAGTAAATTGTGAAAGAAGAAGACGTGTCAATCATCTATTCCCGTCCCATATAGACAAGGATCTCTATATATGGTATGAAAAATAGTCCCAAACACATATTATAAATATAGAATGAATACAAGATTTTAATCAGTAAATTGTCCAGCGGAATTCTGGGAAAAGGAGAACCGACTCAAACCGGTATTGAAATGAACGTTCATGGGAAAATGCAACTTTCTTTTTAGAATAAGGTTATATAAGGACGTTGCAGGGCGAATGTAAATATTCCTGTTTACATTTGTCTTTTTGGTGTCATTATTCCTTGCATGAATATGCAACAGGGAAAGTGTTAATAAACATTTTGTATTTTCAGTAAAACGGCGGGAAGTGTTCGACAAGTATGACGTCGAAAAGGAATGCAGCATCCAAACGTTTGAGATTGAAAATGCACTTCAAAGCCTGGACATGCCTGCAAATAAGGAAGACGTCGAGCTCATTGTCAAAGAATTGGGCATCACAAGTATGCAAGCGCGCTCTTAAAACCCAGATTTTATGAATATACGTAGGTGTCTTTAGCCCTATCGGTGCCAAATTTCTAATTGTCGTCTGTGATCCAATTTTGTTAAATCATATGGTGAAATAAGAAAATGAGATAAATATATGCAAGCTAATTTATAATCTTCACAACAGCAGGTGTTAAGTGCTTGTGTGGTGGCCGTAAAACGTCGCCCCGTACTTCATTCTCAGTGTTGTTATACCTTCTGATCCTTCGAGATCATGAATTTCAGTACTTCTTGTTCTGAAAATTGAATACCGCTTAAGCCGGTGTTAGGGGGCGTGAGCAGTGTTGCACTTTCAATTACTGTTCATGAACAGACTCAATAAAACCGAGTCTGCAATTTTCTCTTTTTGTGTTGCAATTTTTGCTCTCGGGGGATCACCCCCTTTCAGAATTCAAAGGAATATAGCACATACTTATATAGAAATAGAGTTGAGACAAAAAGTGAAGTCCCTGATCAGACGCCGCCTCGAAACGGCGGCGTCTGATCTGGGACTGCACTATTTGTCGTGGTGCATTTTTGCGACATCGGCGGCGAAAGGGTTAGAAGTAAGTGATTGCTTAATGTAAGTGGAAAGTAATGCAGAAAGCTCCTATAGGAACTTTCTGCATTAATTTCGTCCTACATTAAGTGATCGTCTGCTTTTAAAGACACATAATTTGACATTTCTTTGGCGGTTGTTTTAGAGAAGTTTCACAAAACGTGTCGTCAGTTTAAATTTGAAATTTAGAATATTCTTATTTGTGTCAAATGTATAATACTCATACCATCAATTTCAGCATTAGAGTTTATGTTTTTGACATTAAGGGTAAATAGTTTGATCTTATATCCCGTTATTTTTTTCTTATTTTTTCTTCCCACACTACCTCTGTGGCGTGATTGCAAGCGGTTGCGAATGTATTCGGCTCTGTCAGACCACATTCGAAACGAATCAAATTTGTAACACATACTTTACGAATGTGATCACATTTGTAACAGGTAAAATGTGTTACAACTGTGAGTGTCCGACATGGGGGTTGACATTAGAATCACATATGCAACAGGTTGAGTTCCGGGCTGACAATGATCAATTGGTTAATAGTAATACGATTATCATTGTATAATTATGTTATTATATTTCCTTGACGGTCATGTCGCAACTTTTCACAACCTTAACACTGACAGTACATTTTAAAGATATAATGTAAATACTTGTAAAATGTTTTAGGATACCTGCCTAAATATATATTGAAGAGTTTCCATTTTCCATAGAACTTGTCATATACGTGTACATGCACCTAGGCAATGATGTTAATGTGTGCCTATGATTAAATAGATCATACTTCTTAGTTCCTTTATTTGCTTTGAAATGAGAAATTAATACACTATGCCAAATATTTTAGCAACTATAAATATGATACACCTTCAGGAAAGAAAACCTTATTTATTTCTTTTGTTAATATTTAGTTTGTTATTAAAATTTGAACAAGGTTTCATTTTTGCGATGAGAGATTATGCACATGCGTTACATATGTGCTAGATTTCTGGATCACATTCGTAACACGTGTTACGAATGTAACAATTGGTCTAACACGGCTCACGGAGCGTTCAGTTAATACCGATTGCAGTCGGTTGCAACTGCTTGCCTTTACTGGAAGCGCTACTGGCGAACCGCCAAACGGTCGAATTCGTATTGCAAGATACATGTAATGGGGGGCTCTAGAGTTTAGAGGATTGTTTCAGACGCCTATTCTAAGGTTAATTTTAACGGCCACACCATATTTACACTATTTTGATTCTGATATATAAAACATAAATTCAAATACTTCGCCCACACAATACAAACCATTGAACATATTTAAAACAAATGGAACAAATGAACAGTTGCGAAGGGTAGACTTCATGTATCTCCTTTGAGTCAGAATAAAGTAACAGTCGCCCGGACAGCGCAGTCGGTAGCGGACTTGTACTTCGTAACAATCGAGTGCGTGGCTCCCGTGTTCGATCCCCCATATCGCTACTCTTTTTTACATACATCATAACAATTTTACGTTATTTCGAAAAAAACATATTACAAAGGTTTAACATGAATTTAATATCCAGTTAAGTGGAGAGCTCGACAATGTGATTTATCACAGTAATCGGATTGCTAGATTATTTTGTATAATATTGATGGTATTGTTTTCAGCACAATATAAATAATAAGATAGTGAACTAAACATTAATTGTATTACTAGGTAAGGTGTAATTATAATCGTCATACTCTAGATAGGGCGATATGTTGTTTTTTAACAAAGCAGACATATGAAAGTTTAGGTACGCTGGGGCGAGCTTTAGAATTGTCTTAGTTTCGTTCTATGAAAATGATTGTCTTGTGTCTTATGCAGATGCATCGAAACTTG
The DNA here is from genome assembly GCA_963576725.1 of Azorinus chamasolen. Lineage (NCBI taxonomy): Eukaryota > Metazoa > Mollusca > Bivalvia > Cardiida > Solecurtidae > Azorinus > Azorinus chamasolen. The sequence goes on from OY755235.1 coordinate 10,193,140, forward strand.
TTTATATGAAGTAAGTAGTTAATTTATGTTCATTATGGGTGGAGTCTTCTATGTTCGCCGAGTAAAGGGCTTTAACGTTTAGCCTGCTATGGGTGGATGAGTGAATGCATATGCAAACAGTTTGGATCCAGATGAGACGCCGAGTAACTCGGCGTCTCATAAGGATCCAAATTGTTTGACACCATGATTGCATTTTGTTAGAAAAATTGATTATAACTTGAATTTAAAAAAATGTAGTAGGTGAAAAATTATGTAAAAATAACTTGCTCAGCAGGCTAAAGGTTAATTAACAGTCGTGGCTGAAACATTACATAAAGTGTGTTGTTTCCAACAGTAGAACAATATCACATTATTGAGCTGCCGTAAAATATTCTTGACCCTTTACTCAATTCTACTTATTTGCAAACATAGTAGACCCAGATCAGACGGTTACTATAGGAGCCGTCTGATCAGGGTCTACTCTGTTTGCTTATGACACGATATAGAAATGATTTTACAGTCTCTCCCATGGCCAAAGATTCCCGTGTCAACTATTATAACAAATTATTCTAATTAATATATATGACGTCATTATTTCCTACATCATTATTCATGGAGGAAAGGGTTAAAATGACACTATTCTGATCACAGTTTCACGAAAAAGCTAAAGGAATAGATCAACTGAGCCTGTTGTTTCAAAACTGTGTCAATATTAGGGATAAATATATTTAATGTTTGTCACTTAGAATATCAATATAATGTATGACTTTCTATATTAATATTTTGCGAGCTATTAAACTCAATTTCAGCAGTAGATATTAATAACGAATTGATTCGAGCCAGCTCAATGATTTTGAGTATTCTCTTATTGCATTTCTTGTTTCAAAACTCAATTTTCTGCGAAAAAAAGATCAACAGACCCAACACAATGAATATTCTAAAAAACCTTTTTAACCCGTCCCTGTTCTATATTTGTTCCAAATGTCAATACCTACTGAATATTCATGGACAAAATAATTGTAATGAAAAAATGAAGGTGGAATATTGTAGCCATCATGGAATTTAAAGACACAGATCTATCAATTTCACCAGCAGATAGACAAACTCTGATCAGACGGCTCCAGGGGCCCTTTGATCTGGGTCTAACACTGTCTGTTAAGGTCTTACGCACATTATATGAAACCATTGTGATAAATAGAGCATTTGCTCCTATAGCAAATGCTCTATTTATCACAATGGTTTCAAATTAACACGTTATCTGCTTCCTAAGTGTAAATTTTGTTTTGCCTTTAGGTCCTTCGATATCATTTGAACAATTCAACGACGTGGTCGACAAAGCTGAAGCACTTGAAGACAAGAGAGAACTTCTGGAAGCGTTTAGGCATTTTGATAAAAATAACACAGGATCTATATCGTATGCAACTTTAAAACAGATCCTGAAACCAATTATGGGTAAAGGCTTCTCAGAGGAAGAACTTGATGTCATGGTTTTGGAGGCTGATGCTGATGGAAGTGGTACTATTGAATTGGCAGGTAAAGTCAGTGCGCTTAACCCTTTTCTCCAGTTATACATGTATTCATGTACGAAATAGTGACGTTATGAATGTTAATTTATATTTAGATTAATTATTATAAAAGCACATGATCACAGAAATTATTGGCCATGTCAGAAAATGTAGAATTCGATGTATACAATATCATAAGCAAACAGAGCAGGAGCCGTCTTATCTGGGTCTGCTCTGTTAATACATTCCCTCATATTGACGATTTTTGACGACTCTGTAAAAGTCACTTTGTGAAACCATCGTGATTAATAGAGTATTTGCTCCTATAGCTCCTATAGGAACTACACAATTCTAAAAATTTCCGTTTTTCTAGTTAATGTTCCTTTTCGGTAGATTTATTTAAAGAGGTTTTATCTAAAAATAGCCTATGAGGTACATGTGTAATGGGTTAACAAAGGCGTAGTGTCGTATTCATAGAGTAAAGGGTTAAATGTCCGCTAAAAGGGAATATAATTATGGTCTAAACGGCCAGTAGTGGCATAATACAGTACACACGTAACATAGAAAGGTATTATTACAGTAAAACCTCTCTATAAAGTCCACTAAATTACATCAAGTATTTTGGGTTAAAAACAGGTGACTGCTTAAAGCAAGGTGGAAGGTTCTGTTTTACTTTCACTTTGCTTGAAGCAGCCACCTGCCCTAAATACCAACTTATTAAAACAATGCAATGGCCGTTATAGAGAGTTTTTACTTAATTCAAAGAGGTTGTATCTAAAAATAGCCTATGAGGTAATGGATTAATAATATGTTTTTATAATGGTATGCAATGGACAAATAGGAAATGAAGCATCTGATCTGCCTGTCAGTGGCAGCACTGTGATCTGCTAGACACATTCTTTGTCTGATTGAAGTTCTAGAATGGGCACCTTATCACTTGCTTGGTAAAAAGATAAACATAATGTCAAACAGTTTGGACTTTGATGAGACGCTGGGTTACTCACGATCTCATCTGGGTCCATTGTCACATATATCATGTTTATGTATGAAATACATATAGATCTAATCAATATATCATTGATAGTTATGTCACAGTCAAAATATCATGTGTTAATGTGTAATTATAAAAAAAATGTCGGTCCATGACTATTCACGCAGTAATCAATTCTTTAATAGTCATTGGTTTGGGGGGGGGGGGGGGGGGGGGGTGTTAAACGTGTTGTTTCTCTTCCTATGCATTTTGCCAAACAAATTAATTTATAAAACGACCGGATTCATCTTTCAATCTATTATATACTGTATGTATGTTTCCCTCATGTTGTACATGTTAGTACCTGAGACGAAATAAAGATATGTTCTATTCTGTTCTGTTCCTAACTGTGATATAATAAGAATTTGCAAACAGCTTCAAAAGCAACAGATATATGGGGGTACTGGGATACTAGAATCATCATTTCTCCAGGAAACCCAATGTTGTGAACACTTTTTAGAATCGTCATTTCGAGACGATTATAAAGAGTGGTCATCACCTAGGGTTAGGTGGAGAAATAAAAGAGATATTCTTGTAAATGTTTTATTTTACGCATCCTATCTGGACCTCTTAATTGCTGCTTCGAAATTGTGCGAAGCAAGACATGTACTATTGGTGTTATTGCTACACTATCTAGGACCCTTAGTTATAAAACATACCATTTTCCTTGAAGTTGAGTTTTTCTCAAGCGTCTGATTTGTCAGACTCACACTGTAGCTTAACAATTTACCTAATGAATATTCATGTAGAAATGATGATATCGTGAATATGTATTTGATAATTTGCTGATTTTTTTATATTGGTAAAAATACAGTAAAACCTCTCTATAACGACCACTAAATTACATCAAGGATTTTGTGTTAAAGGCAGGTGGGTGCTTAAAGCTTAAAGCTCCTATAGGAGCGTTCTGTTATACTCTCACCTTGCTTTAAGCAACCACCTGCCCAAAAATACCAATTAATTAACACAATTCAGTGGTCGTTATAGAGAGGTTTTACTGTATATATGAACATGGGAGTTATTGGCAATGACAGAAATTGTAGGACCAGATCTATTAAACCCACTCAACAAACAGACCAGACTCTGACCAAACATCTACTACAGGGTCCAATGTTGTAAATGTCAAACAGTTTTATAACCTCGGGGTCAGGATCCGTTTGATCTAGGTCTTCTCTGTTTTCAAAAGCGTAAAAACGTCTCTATCAGGGAAAAGGTAAACGTTTTATAACCTCGGTACCTTGTCGATACATTTTCAATATTTGATCACGGTATCCCTTGACTGTATCGATATGCATGTTAGAAATAATGATTATCATGAATATCAATAACATGATTTTTTATAATGGCATATGTATACAACAACTTTTGTTCATGGCAAACACAGCAGGCCCTGGTCGGATGGTTCCTACATGTATATAGCAGGAGCCGTCTGCTGTGGTTCTACTTTGTTAAGAAATGTACATGTACATTAAAAGGCATACACGCACAGTAAAACCTCTCTAAACCGGAATTCTAGCTGAGAATAATTTACGCACCTTTAGGCAAGTGGCTAGTTAATGCATGATGAATGTCACGCAGCAAGCTCCTAGATGAGCTTTCTGCATGACTCTCGCCGTGTACTACATGTAAGATGTCACCTTTTTCCAGGACCGATATTCATGCCAAATTTAACGTCCGATTTAGAGTGGATTTTTTACTGTATATTGTAATTTTACAGGGTAAATAAAACTCATGTACACAATCTCTCATCATGTTTTCTCTTATTTTTTCAGAATTCGTCGATTTCCTATCTTCGTGATGCTGACGGCTGTTTGTTTACTGTACTAAACGATAAAGACAGTTTAATACTATTCTGCTTATCCAAACAGGAGGGTCATTATCATATTCATATAACGCTTAACACTTTTATCGCCTTATGTAACTTTTGCAAACAGTTTACATCAGGATGAGACGCATCCTGGGTCCATGCTTATAACACTTTTTAGTTGAGTCGGAGTTCGTTCTCAAGATTTTGATTGGTAAGATTTGAGTTCTCAGGCTTTTGATTGGTCAGATTTGAGTTCTCAGGCTTTTGATTGGTCAGATTTGAGCCAAAGGCTCAAATCTGACCAATCAAAAACTTGAGAAGGAACTCAGACTCAACTACAAGTTTTATAAGCATGGATACTGATCTAAACATTAAACAGCAGAAACCGTCTGAAGCGAACATCAAAAAGAGGTACAGTTCTGGGCCTTTAAGTCAGGTGGGAGCTTAATCCAGGCCAAAATTATTGCAGAAAGGAATACTTCTGCCCTGCTTTAAGCAACCACCTGTTTTTTTAAGACTCTTATGTTCAATATACAAATGGTCGCTTTTAAAAGACAGGTTCTACTGTAATTCCTAGTTATCTTTCTGAAACGAAATTGAAGGGAAATCCACGTTGAACCATATAAACGTACGATTATCTAGGCCGAAGTCATTTACTTGGCAGTGAAAGTGTTGTTAACCATTTCCCTAATGGACAGTTATGCGTGAAATGACGACTTCATGAATATTAATTAACCCAATCCCTCCTAGACTATTTTTAGACCCAACCTGTTCGAATAAATCTACAGAAAAGTAGTATTTACTAGAAAAAAGGAAACTTTTAGAACTGTGTAGTTTTGAAACCATTGTGATAAAAAGAACAGTTGCTCTTTTTGAAACAAATGGTCTATTTATCACCATGGTTTAAAAACGACATACACATTACATAGGCGTACAAAGCGTAGGTAGGAGGGATTGGGTTAAAATACATTTTAAAAGGTAAAACAATTAAAGAGAATTGTTGGCTTCGACAAAAAAATGGAGGATCAGGAAAGAGGACTTACCAAGATTAGATGGCAGGCCACTTGCCTATTTGACATTTTTCCCAGTTGTCCAGGTACAAAAAAATGGATGGATTTATATTGACCGGACATGAGTTTGCAACGGACATTTGATCATCGATTGTAGAGGAACAGTCCTTATATTTTTTTATAACGGCACAAAGGCTGTAGAGGCAGATCTGTATTATGCCATAAACAAATGGAGCAGATCCTGATCAGACAGCTCCTAGACCCGGGACTACTCTGTCTGCATGGCATCAAATTACGTATATATAAATTAAAGAGTTTGTAAACCTGCTCCCTCTTAGACTATTTTAGACCCAACCTTTTTTAATACATATACTGAAAAGTAGCATTTATTAGGCAACATAAATGTTTTAGACGTGCATAGTTTTGAAACCAGTGTGATAAGTAGAGCAATTTCTCCTATGAATAAAATGTTCCATTTATCACAATGGTTTCAAAATTTGACTTTTACAGAGGAGTAGAGTAGGAGGGAATGGGTTAAGCTCAACCTGTCTGGCATTTGCAAACAATGTGAATCTGGACTTGCCTTGCTGCTCTTTAATGAAATATGATGGTACAAATGGTCGAACAGCAATATATAAGCTCATAAATCATGCCACATTATTCTTTTTCTTGTAGTCATTTTCAAACTATGATTTGGACATGCCGACATTGTACTCTTCCAAAACTGTGAATGCGGGAAAAGGGTATACAGAACACACTCTTTAATCGGATTTTCAGTTTAGCACCCATGGCGAACCATAATACAATGTAACAGGTGATAACTAAATGCAGGGAGGAATTTATGCAGAAAGCTAAAAAAAAATACTTTTACAGATGCATCAAAAGGCGTCACTAAGATAGAATGGGTTAAATCTCTGGCACATTAGTAGTATTAAAATAATATTGCCAGACTCCAAGATTCCACCAGCATGTAATCAAACAAGCGCGTCTGGGACCAAGTTTGAATCTCAAGTCGTTGGTAATACATGTACATGTATGTTGCTCAAATCATGGCGATATTTTATCGAACTTCACATACAGTAAAAATCCTCTAAACCGGAATTAATGTAGAAATATTTAGATACTTTTAAGCAGGTGGTTGCTTAATGCAGGATGAAAGTCATGCAGAAAGCTCCTACCTAGACCGATATTTAAACTAATAAGAACGTCCAATTTTGAGGGGGTTTACTGTATAATCAAAGCGATTTGTGGTGTCAGTATTTGTGCCATGAATATTCATCGGGTGAAGGGCGAAATACACTTTTCATTTCCTAGCCAGCTAGGCAGTTCAAGGGAGACTACTACAGTGGTGCTTATGTATATGCCTGGAATACCTGTCTGAGGCGACCATCATAAGAACGTCTAACTATTCGTCTTTACTTTACTTCACTCCATCATGATTGATGCTCTGTGAATGCGCTGGTTACAAGTTGAAAACAAATTTACAAATGGGGATAGGAAGAATAATTTTATAGTGATAATTAACACCCCCCCCCCCCCCCACAAAAAAAAACGAAAAAGAAAAGAAAAAAAACCACCCGAGATTTTAGCACAAACTCGCCACTGACGGGAATAGTCATTATAAAATTGAATACCGGAACAGATGGTGTTTTTTAAGCCATGTGTGGCAGTAGTTTCCATTGTGGGATGGTTTGACCATAAAATGCATATTTGTAAGCATCTTTATTTGAACTTAAGGGTCTAAAACTATGACTAGTATAAGTGGTCTGTAAGGCAGGCGGTCACTTAATGTAGGTCAAAAGTAATGCAGAAATCTCCTATATGAGCTTTCTGTATTACTTTTGACCTGTATTAAGCAACCACCTGCTTTTAAAGACCCCTGTGTTCAAGAAATGGATGGCCGCTTAAGACAGTTTATGGAGTAGTGTTATCATCATTTTTATAAGTTTACACATTAAGCTAAATTCAATATTTATTAATCCCTAAACGTCTATATTGTATTAAGTAAATCGCCAAAGTTGAAATTTGAAATCTTTACAGTTTTCGTATGAGGGGGGTTCTGAAAAATAAATATCTGCTGGTAAAACATTTAAATTAGTATGTCCATGTTAAGCTTTTATTTCACACTACACATGCATATGTGAAATTTAACCCTTTCCCTGATAAATATTCATGTAGGAAATAATTACGTCGTGCATATTAATAAGATTATGTTTTATAATTGCATATGAACACATGACATTTTGGCTCAAGCAGAAGCTGTAGAATCAGATCTATATTACATCATAAGCAAACAGAGCAGACCCTGATCAGACGGCTCCTATAGGAGCCGTCTGATCTGGGTCTACTCCGTTTGTAGATGCGTCAAAATGCGCTTACACAAGGGAAAGGGTTACAGGACTTTTAAAATGACATAATGAACTTAACCACAGATTTTCAATTCCTTCATAACATTTGAATTGATTGATGTCGCAAACGGTCCTTCAAGAGAACTCTGTCCTAGGTCTACGCTGTTTGCATATTTTATGTCCTTTGTACGGTATTGCTGGAGTTTGTTTGGTTTATAGGTCAAAACCTTCGATGCCCAATATAATCGTCTGCAAAATTTCTCGTCTGCTATAAATTCCTTTGATTAATTTTCAACACAAAAAAAATATTCTAACAGCCACAAGACGCCTGCGCGATGTAGAAATGTCGACAGATGTGACACCGTATCAAATCAATATCAATGTCAATATCAAGGTCCCATTTTATTAAATAAAACTCCGATTATCATAATAAATAACAGTTTGACCCTGGTGAGACGGCGGGTTACATGGGCGCCGTCTCATCTTGACCCAAACTGTTTGTATACGCAATAACAAATGCAACATTGACAGCAAAAATGTTAGAACTCAATATAATTATGTCGCGATCGTTTTTATGAATAATGTTGTTCTTTATTCACTACTAAAATTTTCTTATTTTAACCCTTTCCCTCATATTGACGACTTTTGACGACTCTGTAAAAGTCACATTGTGAAACCATTTTGATAAATAGAGCATTTGCTCCTATAGGAATCACAATGGTTTCAAATTACAGAATTCTTAAATTTTCCTTTTCCCTTATTAATGCTCCTTTTCGGTAGATTAATTCAAAGAGGTTGTATCTAAAATAGCCTATGAGGTAATGGGTTAAGTTAACATTTTACCTGCTAGAGATGCATTGCCACGTGTACACAAACAGAGTAGACACGGAGCGGACAACTCATGCAGGAACCGTCTAATCAGGTCTGATCTGTTTGTTTGTTGAATTATATAGATCTGATTCTACAGTTTTTAACATTACCTAACTAGAAGATGTTTATATACCATTAAAAATCAGTCGATCAATATTCATGATGTCATTTTTCCGACATGAATCTTCATCAGGGGAAGGATTTAACTCCTCTGGATCCCAACCGTTTGCATTTTATACTACACGCCCGTGTTCATGGCAGTAAATGGGACAAAGAACGTTCTAACCCGATCTAAACCGTATGCCTATAATAGCATGGCAGTTTAGGGGACAAAGAATGCTCCAAACTGATCCAAACCGTATGCCTATAATATCATGGCAGTTTAGGGGACAAAGAATGCTCCAAACTGATCCAAACGGTTTCCCTATATAATATCACTGACCCGTCAGTATGGCAATTTAGGAGCAAAGAACGAATTAGGCAATATAGAATTAATATGAGAACGGCAATAAAACAACTAAATATGCGGCAAAGTAGAACCCCTATGTGTAAAAACTTAGTTGTTTTAAAAACCGGTGTTTGAACGAAAGTAAAGTTGCGATCACATTTTACGATAAATCGCGTAGTTGACCGTAGTTCATTTGACCGTAGTTCACCGTAACACCGAGATGTCTGCATATGTATTTCATGCTGCATTAAGCTACCAGTTTAAACCTTCAGTCTGTAGCGGGCGGGTGACTGGTTACCAATGCAAACAGTTCGGATCCAGATGAGACGCCGAGTAACTAAGCGTCTTCTATATATACATATACTGACGCAAACGTGTCTTACCCCTGTGGTCTCACCAAGATCCAAACTGTTTGACAACCTGATCGCATTTTGATAGACAAACTGATTGTAATTTGAATTTTAACCATGGATGTAGTGTAAAGATGCTTTGCATTCAGTTTCAATTAGATTTGATAAATAAGAATAATACACTTTCACAGTGATTGATGTCTTGATTATACAGTAGAACCTGTCCTTAGCGGCCATTCATTTATTGAGCACAGGAGTCTTAAAGAGCAGATGGTTGCTTGATACAGGGTAAAAGTAAGGCAGAAAATACCGCTTTCTGCATTACGTTTGGCCTGCATTAAATTACCACCTGTCTTAAGACCCATTATTAGACCTCTTTTTGATGGCCACTTAACCCTTCTCTTGCTGAATTTTAAAACACATATCTCCTTCTTTACCCATGCCCTGTTGCATAATTACATTTATAACATAACACGTGGCTTCAGCGTGACGTAACACTATCATTTATTTTTTGATAATCATGGGCATATAATCACTAGTGAATAACATTCGAACGACCGAATGACATTCGAACGATTCATACGCGCTGTCAAAACAAACAAACTGGCGGACGGTGGTCGACCTACCTGTCCACGATTGAGTCACGATAGATGACAAAGGATTGTTGGCACTTGCGCCTTAATTTCGATAAAATAATACAAATTGTAATCGCTGTCAGGAATCATATACAAAATGTATGCCAAAAAAGACCTACCAGCTACTCTGACCCATACAATCAATTCTACATTTAAATTAAAATGCCTCCTCAACTTTGCATTTTCTTCACCGCATGTCCTTTTGTTTATGCAGATTTCTACTCATACAAATATCTCATCAATCAACAACAAAAGTCATCTGAATCCAGCACAGCGCAAACATATTTCAAATATGCTATACTCACTAACTCAGCTGATCGCGAAAATCTTCCTCCTGTTCCAACACATTTTATGCAGCAGTTCGTACTGAATCTTTTGTCCATTTCAAACATTTTCACTGAACTTGAATCGAGATTTTTTTTCTCGGTGGAAATGTCCATGTCCATGTGTATACATATAACACTAATGAAGGGCTTAATATACCAAAACGAAGGCGCATTTCGAATCCCATTGACAGTGAGTGTCGGACGTGTTGGCGACTGTACATATGTAGGTCTTCATGTAAATGGCGCGCTTTACATAGACACATGTTGTGTACAATGACGTCATAATGTGACGTGTTTGTAACTATGTATGTCAAAACTGTAACTCAAAAATTATTTTGACGTGTTTCTGTATGTTTTTGTATCATAAACTATCACAGTTAAATTGAATACCAGAGAGGTCTGAATTAGATCCTGGTTGATATGACAGTAAGTAAAAAATAAAGTTGGAAAATTTGGACCTACTTTGTCCCAGTTACCTAGCGAACCTAATAACACCTTTCATTCATCATTTCTATATGTAAGGAGAATTTATAAAAATCCACGTTACTGCTGAAATATTGGCTGCAAATAACATTTGTGTGTGTTATGTTATAAATAGGATCTTGCATTCGTGTTCATGATTATTGGATTTATTAAATTCGTCTTTTTAAAACGATAAAAAAACTCGCTAAAGCTCGTTTTTTATCGTTTTAAAAAGACTCATTTAATAAATCCAATAATCAAGAACACTCATGTAAGATCCTCTATATATATTCACTGTGTACACGTATATCGCTGTGCAATCACTGCTGTGGAGTGCACTGGTTGCACAATCAACTTGTAAATAGTGAAGACCCAGATGAGACAGCTCCTGCAGGAGCTGTCTCATCTGTGTCTTCACTATTTACAGGTAGGTATATTGGCATGAATAGCAAGCGAAGGGTTAAGACAGGTTTTACAATACATATAACAGATGTATCGATATTTGGCAAATAATGACAAAGATTAGGACTATCCTCATTGTCACACAACTACAGTTACAATATTGACTGACGACGGGTTTATTGTTTCCCTTGCACATTCCATAGGAAAGGGTATCAAATTGATTTTGTATAACGCATGCAAAAACAAAACAAAACAAAGCACACACAAAAAACCAACAAAAATACATACACAAATAAAAACACTACACCTGCATCTACTATAAATGTGGGAAGAAATCATACACAGGGCGTACCCAAATACTAAAATTGTCATTTCTCCACCAAACCATTTACTGTAACCACTCTTCAGAATCAACTCTTCGAGAAAATTCTAAAGAGTGGCCACAGTATAGAGTTTCGTGGAGAAATAAAGGATTTATTGTTGAAATTTTACGCATTTTATCTGGAGCTCTGCGTGATATAGTACCATAGACGGGTGGTCGAAATGGCAGTATACCGTGATATAGTACCATAGACTTGTGGTCGAAATGGCAGTATACCGATTTCTCGGTGGAAGCAATGATAACGCATGAGTTTGATCATGTATATGTTGGAAAATGGATAATTCCAGAATTGTCCTGCGCGGTTTATGAATTCCAATGTAAAATTACTTTACGCTCTGTGATTAGCATTGTTTTGATCTACTATTGTTTGGCGAGAAAAAATGGTTGGATGCGGTACACTTTGGTTCTTTTTACAAACTGTTTGTTTACTGTGTCGTTATTTTTACATTGTTTTTCTTATAATTAACTGTTGGTTTGAGGTACTATTGTTTGGCGAGAAAAAAGCAACAACAGTTGGATGCGGGTACACTTTGTTTATACACATCATAAAATCAGTTCGATACGGTTACCTGTGACACACTGTAACATTGACAATATTTATGACTGATTACCTCTCAATTTTACTGGTTGTAGTATTGATTGGCCAGAGGTTATCAATCGGGCAGCATTCTGTGACGACTAGGCCGGACAAGGAATCGTCAGATATGTAACCAACGAGCTGCACACTGGACAAGTTGTCATCTGCGAAACTGTTCTATCCCTTAACCCTGTCAACGCTGAACTTTCAAAGTGGAATAGCCCATCAGTGTTTAACCATTTCCTCCATAAATACGCATTTCCACGCCTCTGTAATAACCACTTCTTGAAACCATTATGAAAAATAGAGCATTTGCTCCTATAGGAGCAAATGCTCTATTTATCACAATGGTTTCAAACTACAAAAAATCTAAAAAAAATCCTTTTCTCTAGTTACTGCCCCTTTTGGGTAGATTCTACACTGTTTGCTAATGCAAGTGCTTGCGTATTTCGCATTTAAGTGGTTCAAGCTTCAACTGTATATTTCCTTACACTCTCATAAAACGACCAGACAGTCAATCAGTTTAGATCCGGATTAAACGGGTAGATCTAAACGGGTAGAACACGACAATACAAATTCATCCATGACATACTAAGGGTTCGGAATTGTTTGAACAAGTTTTACTATTGGAACATTATTTGCATCAGTAGAGCGGAATCTAAATGCACATTCGATTATCCGGAAATGCCATGCTAGTAACATACACCGGTCAACATATAAACATCAAAGAACACTTGTAGTACTTAGTCAGACACTGTTCAGAGGAACCTGTCTTAAGTGAACTTATATTGATTGAGCTCAGAAATCTTAAAAGCAGGTGATTATTTGAAACAGGCCAACAGTAAAGCAGAGATAGCTCCCAAAGGAATTTTCTGTACTACTTTTGACCGGCATGAATAATAATCTTTATTTCCTCCAGATCAGGAGAGCATAGAACTAGTTCACATACAAAAACAGTAAACAAGTACAATCACAAATGTTATTTACAGTACAATGAACACTGAACAAAACATGAATGCGACGATTTACAATGATAATGATTAAAGTGATGATGACTATGAGTGCTGATGACGATTTGTTATGACTACAGTATAGACGCCATGTGCCATCACTCTGTCGAAACGAAACACAGAGAGACGGCTAACGTCCTTAACCCTTTCCTTACTGAAAATGTCAGCATGATTTGATCCGACAACTACTCCGTTTTATCCAGGGCAAACGACTAAGCTGACGGATCAAACATATGCAATCACATAAACAGGCATTGTGCCCTGATCGGACGACTCCTGTTGGAAACGTCTGACCTGAGTTTATTCTGTTTAACAGACATGAACGTATCACTTGTCTCAACTCTATTATTCTTATGAACACCTTTTCACGTACAATGTATTTGCAAACAGGGTAGACCCAGATCAGAAGGCTATTATATAGGAACAGTCTGATCAGGATCTGATCTGTTTACTAACTGAGTTTGTTAGTTCTGTTTCTTTACTTTCTAAACTGGCTATAATGTTCCACCTTCCATATTTCATTATAAATATTTTGTCA